>PYFS01002414.1:0-85328 GCA_003671545.1 Ophiognomonia clavigignenti-juglandacearum | reverse complement strand
GCGACCAAAAGGGAGACCCCCCCGGCTATGAAAAAAAGGCCCTGGGCACAGAGAAAGGGGAAAAAAAACCTCCCCCCCCCCCCCCCGGGAAAAATAAAAAAAAAAAAAAAAAAAAAAAAAAAAAAAAAAAACCGGGGGCCTGGAAAAGGTCCCAGCAGTAAGAACCCAAAGGCCACGCCAGGGCCTTCCCCCAAATCGGCGCCACAAGAGGCTCGACCCGAACGGGAGTGGCGATGCATGCATGCCTACCAACCTAAATGCGTAGCTTTGCCGAAAAGGTTTGGAGTTGGGGGGGGGGGGCATTCGAAGTAGAAAATCGTCTGGCAGATGGGCCAGGGGGGATCCTCGCTTGTGGATTACACTGGGGAGTTGCCGGAGCGTTGGGACGCCGGGTGACCGGAGCCCAAGGCCGGTAGGGCTGATGGCACTGGGATCTGTGAGATTGTGCCGTCTGACAGCGTCGTTCGTGCCGAGGAAACGTGCAGGCAAAGAGACGTCCTCGGGCACTGGCCTTGGGGGCCATGATCAGATAGAAAAGCGACGAGGTCAGCCTGCAGTTCTTCTCGTGGAAAAGTCTTCCAGAAGGGCCTACAAAAGTGGCCGGCTTGGGGGGCATGAGGCAGCCATAGCGTGGTCTTCTTAACGAGTAATGAGTCCGGCGAGCTAGATGCAAACATTAGTATACTTCAATGTTGAATGGGGGCATTTTACATGATGGGACTCGTTCTCGTGATTCTATGCGAAAATCTTTCATCGCTCCGTCGTAGCCAGAACTCTGGGTCACATTTCGGGCCTGGGTGTGCCAGGCAGCGTTATAAGCCATGATGCTGGCTGTGAGAAGCATGTTGTCCGGTCTGGTACGAATGCATCTCAGCAAATTCCCGCATCAATCGGTGAAGGGCCAAAGCTTGCGCCTCGGGCTAGACGAAAGCTTAATGAAGAAACCCACCAACATCGCCGCGGGCTGGTGTAACGGTATTGTGTCCTGCCGTATAATCGAAGAGAAAGATGTGATGCGGCGCTTGGTCGCCAAGAAGCGGCCACCCAAGACCCACTCTGCTCCAAACGTGCCAGGCTCCAAAGTCCGACACCTTGGAGGCCGCCGGCGTTGGTAATCGGATGGTTTTGGTGATGCAGTCGCGATGTATGGTTGTGTCTTCTATAGTTGCAGTTTGTTTAAGAAGCGAGAGGGATCCCTCAAAGTAGTACGTAGTGAGGATGCGTTAGAGAGAAGCTCGTGAGTTGAGGGGGACATATGCACGCCAGGTGCCGAGGGCATGCACTAGAAGCATGTGTCTCAGATCCTGTTCGTGGGGTGACAGTAACGGAAGTGAGGTATCGTCACTCCAAGGCAGCTCTAATGCGACCGGTGATGACCGCATGCATATCGCAGAAGGGGCATGGGCATCACGATCGTCGCCGAGGATTCGAAGATGCTGACTCCTGAGCACTTCCAAGGTTGTTAGAAGGTAGAGTGAGCTCCCGTAGACAAGACTAACAGAAACAGACTAGCAGCTCACCTCTCCTGTCACACCATGCGGCTAAGGCGGTACAATGCGGCTGTGATGCCTATTACTATCAAAGCTTTGGTGATATCAATTGATGCAGTTGGTTCAGGCTGTACAAGACGATTCGAACCACATGTGCAGGCTTGGCCTACAGCATGTCCCAGTCGTCAGTCAGGGGTCCCATCCCACCTGGGCCTCCCCTGCGAGTCTGCCTGGGACCTCCGCTGCACTTCAATGTTATCCCTGTCGTACCCGAACCCAGATGCCCACACGCTAAGCCTTATCGGTTACGCAAATTCACACACCATGCAACGACCTCACCTCAACCCTCTCTCCAACTTCTCGTCCTCACGCTTGCTGCAGTCTTTACACTGCCACATGCGCCTCTGCACCCCGAAGGTTCACCATATACTATGTAACTCCACATCAAGTTTGCATATGCTGGTCTGGCGATGGGTCTTCAAAATGACGGCCATGGCCCGTTCCTGCGACCTTCGATGGATCCTCTTCCCGGGGCTTTCCACAATGCCACAACGGTGGCCCTCGCGATCAGGTCGACTTACTGCTGTTGATGATGTGTCCGGCTTGTTGAATAGGGCTCATATAGTAGACATAGGCCATGTTGCCCAAGGCTGCCATATAGCACCGCGCACACTAACGCACCTATTGTGATCACAGTTTTGACAAACCCGGCCTACCAACTCATCCACTCAATACTACTCTCCTACGAGGCTGTGAGTCTTGCTGCCTGACTGTCCAGGTTATTTCTGGCCGCGATTGCCCGGACCACCACCGTGACAGCTTCTAGTTGCGAGCCTTCGTCTGTCTGACTCTTTGGGTTAAATACTCTAGCCTCATTTCTTACTTCTCTATTCCTGGCATTTGTTGATCCTTTCAAGATCCTCGGTCGCTATTCTTTGCCCAGTCACAATCCAAGTCTCGACGCAGTCTAGCAAGCATCGATCATCTATATTCATACCAGGTACACCAAGTAAGCTCAGCAAATATAGTATGTGGCAACTCATCCCCTGCAATCTAGATAATCTTGAATCCTTCCCGACCGAGTCCAGCCATTTCGGCTCAGACATCGATGCTGATGCTGCTTTTCCCTAGACTGAGACACCGTCTCCGTCAACAAGGCTTGGCTTCCGCAATATGAACCCTTCTTACACGGCCGATTCCGGGGCTCAGTGGGGCGTCAGCGTACCGGGTCACTCGACGAACACCTCGGCACTAGCCGCGGACGCCTCGCCCGACTTGGCCCAGAACGACTTGCACGGTCTGTTCATCTGCAAATCCTGCGGCAAACAATATTCCCGACTCTGCGATCTCACAAAGCACTTCAAGACGCACAGCCGACCCTTCAAGTGCCCGGTCCAAGACTGCAGGTATCACGACTGGGGCTGGCCGACTGAGAAGGAACTGGACCGGCATTACAATGACAAGCACTCGACAGAGCCTCGCACATTCGCCTGCTTATGGCATGGTTGCAGTTACACCACAAAGAGGGAGTCGAATTGCAAGCAGCATATGGAGAAGGTCCATGGCTACCACTACGTCCGAAGCCGATCCGGGAACCAGGAGGAGGGTACTGACAGACCAAATGACGCTACTGGAGTTGTCAAGAATCCATTCTCACGTTCAAGAAGTAAACTGGCCATCCATACCCTTCCAAATTTACTGTTGACTGCCAGCTCTGTGGAGAAGCCTTCTCCACTGGCTCCGGACTCTGCATCTCCTTTGGGCACAAAAGGACCCAGTTCATTCGGTCAGGCTACCTACGTTCCCTGGAACTCTCCAGTCAACCAACTGAGGAACAACGAAGCCTTTCTACAGGAGTTCCCTCATTCGTATCACCCCGGCAATCCAATCGCAATCCAGGACCAGGAATGGTTGAGAGTACCGATTGATCCTCGGCTTCAACAGACCGGCTCCACTGGGACTAGTACCCCCGAGTACACTCCCACAAGCTCAGCCTCATCGGCCCGTGATGCGTTGTTGAGGTCTCTTCCGACCACCACGACTCCAAGGTCTAGTCCGACAGCAACGAATCAGGTCCTCACTCCGATCTCCCACACGAGCCCTGGCCAGCAATCCGGTAATAACAGCGAGGCTACGACGCCGCAAGACGTCGAACCTACGAGTCGGCGGGGACGAACAGGCGTCAATCCTTCAGGACCCAGTAGCTCCGGGTATATCAATACCTATGGGAAACGTCAAGTGAGATTCGAGAACGACCAGGAAGATGACAGCGAGGAGGACGATGAACCTCCAATGAAGCGCCCCAGAGCTCCCAGAGGCACAGACGTTGGCAGTGGTGATCCTAGGATGTATTGCCCCTTCCGCGTCGCTCATCCCGAGATTTACGATGTGGAAGTGCACTCTAGGTACTTTAGCTGTCACACTGAGCACAACAACATTTCGACTGTCGTGTGAGTACCCTGCGAATATCATCTAACATAGAGAAGGCATTCTGCTGATCGGACAACGCAGGCGCCATCTGGGAAGACCAGCCCACAACCTGGAAGTCAACAATGACCTACAGGCGATCCACTCCTTCAACGTCTCCGAGAACGAGCACGGCCACCCCGCCGCCGGTCTCTGCAAGAAGTGCTGGCGCTCCTTCACCGACCGCGCCGCCTTCGACGCGCATACCCGCTCCAAATGCGAGACGGCATCGCGAAGCAAGCGCGAGAAATTCCAAGCCCTGATCGACACCTTCTGCAGCACCGAGCAGGACCGCCGGAACTCAGACACCGGCGCCACGGCGGACGACTCCCGCGACGACGCCGAGGACGCGCCCGCGAGCGCGACCAGCTCCGCCCGCTCTCAGTCCCGCCTGGAGGATCTTGTCTCTCGCCGCGAGTACCAGTCGCTGGTCGACAGGGTCACTACACTGGAGCAGATGATGCTCGCCGGCGGCGGCGCCGGCATGTCGCAGTCCAACACGCCACGCACCTTGCCGAGCCAGCAGCACGCAGTGGCGCGGGCATTTACGGCCTCACCTGCGATGCCGTCCCAGGCGTTTGGCTACTACTCTTTTTCTCCAGCCGCCGCCGGCCCTTCCTCGTCAACAACAACAACAACAGCAGTAGGACCGAGCCGCGAGCCGCGCACCACAAGCGTCCTTGGAGGCATGGATGCACGGGCGCTGGAGAGCAGCAGCGATGGGAACCACGGCGACCACACCGTCGTCTCGGCCTTCTACAACGACGCGAATCCCCGCATCGCTTCGGCGACGCCAGCATACCGCTCGCAGCACACGACGATGAACCGGCGCACCGACAGCGTGTCCACGGTCCGCCCCGCTGCCTCAAGCCCGCTCCTCGTCGCTACAGCCACAGCGGGTGGCGGTGGCAGTGGCAGTGGCAGTGGTAGTGGGTCGGCCGTGCAACAGGCCGGAGGCAACCCATCATCGACCGAACGGGCCGCGCCCAACTACGGGGCCGACCGCGCGGCCGGCGGCCACCTGCCTAGCCAGGCGCAGCACCATCAGCACCACCATGATGAGGTATTTGGTGACGATGCCGCGGGGGTGTCGCAGCAAAGCATGAATACCTTGTCGCGCACCCGGTGGGAGCACGCCGTGCAGGTGGGCGAAGAGATGATGAGGGGCATGGATTTCTTTAATGGCGGGCAGGGGTCGGGGGACGATCTTTCTAAGTACTTGGACATGGACTCCCAGTAGGGAGTCGGAAGGAGGGTGAGTGTTTGATGGGTTGTTCGGTACTGTAATACAATACTAGAAACAAATAGAAAAGATAGGCTGCTGGCGCTGGTCGCTTTAGCTAAACCCTCGAGGAGATGAATGACACTTACTTCTATCCAATGAGTGCAAATTTTTCATAATCCAGGTTATGGCAATCAGTCTGCGTGTGCAGTTTGATTTGGAGAGTTAGAATGGTTTGGGTGTGGCCACAGTCCTGCATGGTAGGTGTCTGTGTGATCATGGGCATCATGCACTTCTACACGACAACCGAGGTGTTCCGACGTAATGTGAGGAAGTTCTTCGAACCGCGAGAAAACTGGCCTTTATTAAGGTGATGCGCCGCAAATAGTGCGAAGCACGCAAGCTCAAGATACTTGTACCATAGATTTGGTGGAGGACTAGGGGGTAGAGGTACGCATTGTACAGCCTTATTTTTTTTTTCTCACGTATTCTCGTAATACGTCGATGAAGCATATGTAGACAAGCGTGTTGTTATTTCAAAACATCGATTCTTCCTCAGTGAAACTTTTATTTTCGTACTTTGTTGGCATTTTGTGCGTAAGAGGGACTACCCCTCGTGCATGGTGGTCGTCCACGCGATCTGGGGCCACCATGATCCTAAACAGCTACTCTTGTCGAAGATATATTCGGCCTTTGAATCGAAACTTTGTCATCACTCCCACTATCAATTCCACAGCGCCTATTCAGCCCGTGATACGGACGAAATACCTAGGTACCTAGGTAAGTTCCTAAGTATACAAGTACCTGGGCATAAGGTGTGGTCTGTGCTTAGCCTGCATATGGCAGCGACAGGGATCAAGGTTCCAAAACTTCTTGTGTGACCGACCTCACACCGTTCAGACTTCGACTTCTTCTCACAATCTCGTCCTCTTCACTTCCAACATCATCCTTTGACTTCGGCCATGTCTCTGTACCACGAGACCGCCTCGGTTCTCAATGCCGACGCGGCGGCTGGTGGGAACCTTCGGTCTCGCGTCTTCAACAGGAAGGACCTGAAATCTCCTCCGACGCAGATTTATGCCCTGGCGCTCGAGACCTGCAAGTGGTCGCCTATCCTCTCCGAAGTCATCAACAACTCGCAGCTGCTACAGCAAGAGAAGAAGGTAAATTCCAACAAAGCTTCTCAATCATAAAAACTAAGCCGGTCTTCTAGCTCACACCCATCCTCTCACTCCTGCTGGTGCATGACCTGCTGCTGGCGAAAGGCGGCATCGCCCTTCCAGCCACGCATGGCCTGAGGGCGGCAATCGAGCGCCACAAGTCGCGTCTGACAGCGGAATTCACTCGGACCAGGATAAAGAAGAAGTGCTCCTCCGTCGCTGCCCTCACCGAGCTTGTACAGGCATCTCTGTACACAAACAGCAGCCATCCTCGTTGGATCCGCATCAATACGCTGAAGTCGACCGTCGAGGAGCAGCTGAGTACGACGTTCCAGGGCTACACAAAAGCAAAATCAGTCCAGGAAATCCTCAAGAGTGCAGCCGATCTGGTCTACGTGGATGAGCACATCCCGAACCTGATCGCAGTGTCGCCGCGTTTCGACTTCGCCAAATCCGACGCCTACAAGGCGGGCGCGATCATTTTGCAAGACAAGGCTTCGTGTTTCCCGGCCTATCTTCTCGACCCAAAACCTGATGACGGAGACGCCATCGACGGCTGCGCAGCCCCGGGCAACAAAACAACGCATCTCGCCGCTATCATCCATTCGCGGAAGGGCAAGTCGAGCCCGGCAAGCATCCACGCATTTGAGAGGGACGAGAAACGAGCTAAGACGCTTGAAAGGATGGTGAGGACGGCAGGGTCTGACGAGATGACTTACATACATCCAGGTCAAGACTTTCTGAAAGTGGATCCCACAAACCAACAGTTCAGCACTGTCGGGACGATCCTCTTAGATCCCAGTTGTTCTGGAAGTGGTATCGTTGGCCGCGATGATATGCCTGAACTGCATCTCCCTACGTCACTAGGAGCCAAGCTTCCTGGTAATAAAGCACCAAAGAAAGTTCCCATGCCACCTTCAAACAAGCGAAAACGGCAGGAGGAAGAGCAAGAACCTGAGAAGGTGCTCATCGATGACGATGGCAACACGACTGTGGCCACCTCCGAGAAGGACCTCAAGACACGACTCGAAGCTCTTTCCTCATTCCAACTCAAGATACTCCTACACGCCTTCACCTTCCCCGCGGCTCGGAAAATCACGTACTCAACGTGCTCAATCCACGCTGAGGAAAACGAGCGAGTGGTGATGGAAGCTTTAGGGTCAGAGATTGCCCAGCATCGTGGCTGGAAAATTTCAGCCCGAGAAAAGCAAGTCAGCGGGATGCAAGCGTGGCCGATCCGAGGACAGGTTGATGCATGCGAAGGGAACAGCCAGGTGGCGGAGGCATGTATCCGCGCGCACAAGGACGATGGACGTGGCGTGATGGGATTCTTTGTGGCAGCATTTGAGCGTGATCCGCTCTCCGCGACAGTTGACGAGGCGCCGATCCTGGGGAGCAATCCGAGGGCATCGAAGCGCCCGCGCAAAGATTCGGCGCCCGTCAGCAGGCCTTCGGAAGCTGTTAACGGCCCGAACGCCAACGGGGACGGAGCGGGTGTGGAAGGTGGCGGTGATGACAGTGAATGGAGTGGATTCGGTGACTAAAACGGCCTTCGGGTTCAGCGAATGAAAGGTCTGAGGAGCGGCTCCGCATCAGACCACTCCCTCGGGTTTGGCATGCACAGGAATTGTGCCGGTCTGGACTCTGGACTGCTAAGTCGCGCAGATTTCAATGTCACTAGCAACATGCCTGTCTACCACGCGACAAACGGCAAGCACTCGAGAGCTTGGCAGCCACGACAGCACGCAGCGATTATGCACCGAGGTCCGTTCACATCACTGGGAATAAGGAACAGCTAAGATTGTCACTGTCACTATCGTTGCATAGAAGCGGATCCACAACAGCAAATGCGGAATAGCGTCCGACAAACATATTGGGCCGCGAACCGACCGACCACACAGCCCGCCGAAGTGGACTTGGTTTTCCGTATGTAGCTAGTGCGCTGCAGACTTGTTCCGCCGTTATCTTCAGCTTCGTCGGTCCCGATGCAACTCCTACAAAGTAGTTGGTCACTTCACAGCCATGAAAATTATTAAGACAGCAATCGTTGATGGTCTCCTTTCGACGTCTTCGCTTTCAAGGCAACTTGGCCACATGTCACAAAAGTCATCGGAGACAAGGCTGAGTGGACTGCAGCGAGCCGAGGCATCTGGCGAGACCCACAGAACTCTTGTCCCGCAGAGCCTCTCCCGTCACTTTGCACAAGGTCCCTGACGTTTGAACCATGTCAGACCCAATTTTAAAAGATTAAACGATCTTTGCCCGTTTATCATCTTGCTTGTTTTCCAGAAGCTCCAGCCCTAGGCCTCGGCAAGTATCGGCAGCCTCGTCACCCTCTACCAATCAATAGCCTCCACCACACAATGTGCGGGCCTTCCGGCGGTCACTCGGTGGATAAAGCAAACTGCGAGAAAGTAATGGGGCGCTTCGAGAGTGGACCCTGGAGGCAACAAACGGCGGGAATGGATAAGGACAATGTTTTCCCGAATGGTTTTTGAACAGTTTCCTTCCCGCTGCTCCCTTTCTTCCTCTCTCGCGCGGCAGCTGCGACTTTCGACAATCCTTGCGTACCGCCATTCACCATGACCATCACCGCATCGCGCGAAACGCTTGCCTCAGATGTCACCGCCACCGAGGCTGATGTCCAAAGTGCGACGGGCTCCAAGGTCGGGCACATGAAGGTCGTCTTCGACCCGGCAGGCGTCACGCGGGAGGCACTCCAATGGCGATACCTCGGCCACGGCACAGAGGAGGACCCCTATGCCGTCGAATTCACACCATGTGACCCGTTCAACCCCCAAGATTGGTCACTGCGCAAGAAATGGGTAATGACACTCCTCACCGCTTTCTCGACCCTCGCAGTGGCCTTCGTCAGCTCGGCGTTCTCGGGAGGGCTCCAATACATCATGGCGGAGTTTGGTGTGTCTCAGGAGCTGTCCATCCTCGGCATCTCCCTCTTCGTGGTGGGCTTCGCGGTCGGGCCGCTGCTGTGGGCACCCATGTCGGAGAGCTACGGGCGCCAGAAGCTGTACTTTGGCACATACGGAGCCCTGGTTGCGTTTAATGCTGCGGCTGCAGGCGCACCGAACTTCCCGGGCTTGGTCGTGCTGCGGTTCTTTGCGGGTGCTTTTGGCTCGTCGCCGCTGACGAATTCGGGAGGTGTCATTGCCGACATGTTTAACGCGCAAGAAAGAGGATTTGCGACTGCGGTCTTTGCTGCTGCGCCATTCCTGGGGCCGTCTCTTGGTAAGCTGGCGCGTGGATTTATTCTGGCTGGTTTGGTGTGCTGACTTGCAAAGGACCCATTGTGAGCGGATTCCTTGGTGAGGCTGAAGGATGGCGCTGGATTGAAGGTATGTGGTTCTAAGGGAAGAGTTTTGCACACCCAAGCCATGTATCTGACCTCAGAATGTGTAGGCGTCATGGCCATCTTCACGGGCGTCCTCTGGATTGTCTGCTCACTCACTATCCCCGAAACATATGCACCTGTGCTCCTCCGGACCCGTGCCGAGAAGCTGTCGAAATTGACGGGCAAAGTCTACGTGTCGAGGCTGGACATTGGCAAGGACCGCGTCACCGTATTCAGGCGACTGTTGATGTCCCTTTCCAGGCCGTGGAAACTGCTCTTCCTTGAGCCAATCGTCTTGCTGGTGTCGATATACATGGCTATTGTCTACGGCACCTTGTACATGATGTTCGCGGCTTTCCCCATCGTTTTCCAGGTGAACAAGGGATGGACGGCTGGTTTCTCTGGCCTGGCGTTCCTCGGGATTCTCGTGGGCATGGTATTCGCCATTGGCTATGCTATGCTCGACAACGTCCGCTACACACGCATCGCAAAAGCAACCGATGGTCTTGTACCCCCCGAGGCTCGTCTTCCCGGTGCGATCGTTGGATCGGTTTTGTTGCCGATAGGCCTTTTCTGGTTTGCTTGGACGAACGGCAACAACGTGCACTGGATCGTGCCAATCATTGGCAGCATCTTCTTTGCTACCGGTCTAGTCCTGGTCTTCCTGTCGCTACTGAACTATCTGATCGATTCCTGTAAGCAAACCGGTGCCCCTTGACCTCCCTTTCCCACCCGAGCACCAAGCTGACAACACCACCGACACACAGACGTCGTATTCGCCGCCTCAGTCCTCGCCGCCAACGCCGTCCTGCGCTCCCTCTTCGGCGCGGCGTTCCCGCTCTTCACAGCCCAAATGTACGACAGCCTCGGCCTGCACTGGGCGGCGTCGATCCCGGCGTTCCTCTCGCTGGCGTGCATCCCGTTCCCGATCGTGTTCTGGAAGTACGGGCACAAGATCCGCGCGCGCTGCAAGTACGCCGCCGAGGCCGCGCGGATCCTTGACGAAATGCACGCCACGAACCGCGAGGAGCCCGACGAGAGCGAGGCCGAGGAGGAGGTTGCCGACGCGGAGCGGTACCAGGAGCTGGTCAAGTCGATGAGCAAGCAGTCGCGGCGCAGTCATCGGACGGCCCACGGGCGCAAGGGGAGTGTGGCGGCGGTGGAGCCGGCGGCTGTGGCTGAGGAGGTGGGCGAGGGGAGTAAGGAGAAGCAGAAGGAGGTGGTTTGATGGAGATGCTGCCAGATGTGCATGACTTGCTTGGACGCGGTTCGCTTTAAGGGAGACGAGTGTTACGTCTGCATTGGAACTGGGCATGAAATTTGTGATTTGGGCCACCTCAACAGCATTGCATGGCGTTGGGTCATAGACGGGGTTCAAAGGTGGGTTGGAGCATGCTACATCCTCTCACCCGAGTTTGAACACTGCTTCTGGCGTTCGGGAAAATACAACAGCTTAATACGGAATCTTTATTTCCCTGACAGGCACCTGGGCACTTTCATTAACGTGCTTCGTGTGTGAGAACAATCTGGGAAGGCCCAAGGGACATCAAATCTAGAGTGTCATTAGTGAGTGCTCAATCCTTCACTGATGATGATCTGTTGGTCGGAAGTCCTGCCCCTCGGCCCCTATGAGGGATCTTGATGAGGACCCTTCCAAGGTTCTTGCTACATGTATTCGATCCGTTTTACTCGTCTTGGTCGAGATTCGAGAGCATATCAGTGACTCGCCCATTTTCGGGCGTGACAAAGCTGCTTCTAGGTTCAGGCGCGTCTGCGGGCAGTTTTCAACACGTTTGCGGCACCCATTCTTGCCGAGGTGGTTTGGTGGAGCGGTATGATTTGGTGGTGGTTTCAAGCCCGTTTCGGGTGCTACCTTAGTTCGCGACCCATTCTGTCCTTCGACGTCTGTCGAGAATCCTTTTGTTCTCGGTGTTTTCATCGTTGTTTATTGCTTTCGTTTCTTGGTTTTTGTCGCTTGTTCTTGTGCCTCTGCTACGCCGCTTGCGAATATACGGTGGTGAAAGGTACATCTCTTTTGGAAGCGAGTTTTTCAGAAGGCTAAAATGGCATGTAGTGTCTATGACACATTCTAGGGGCATATGTCGCCCGTCTGAGTCGTTTGGCGAGCTTCTCACAGCCCCTAGTCCGCAGACCCGCCAAATCTCGGAGCACCGAGGTCATCACACACGGCAAGATACTCCCTCCTTGTTTTCCAAAAATAAGTACTACACTAAAGGGTCATATATATCTCACAGAGGTATCCAAGTCTCATACCTTCATACACCCAAGCAGGGATATATTCTAGGTATGACCACAGTCTACACCACATCGTTCAAATTCCTCAAATCTGGCCTGTCTTACACATTTCCGAAAATAAGACAGGTGAACAGTCGTACAAAATCACCTCCGAAACTCTCTTTGTAAGGACTTTTCTCGACACCTTAGCAAGACTTGATATACTTTTCTACTACCTAGCCTGTCTGCTCGTGGCCTCCACGCTGGTGAGCACTTCACCACATTGCGCGCTGGCATCCATCAGGCGCCTCTTTTTTTGTCCGACGCGCGCTTCAGCACTGAGTAACGGGCTCATACCCTGGTCATAGATACTCTGACAAGCACTTGTTTGGGGCTTCCTTTGAAATTGTGCAAGAGATACCTAGGCTCTTCGCAGACATAGTCGTTGAAATAGACTTTGTGGCATATTGCTAGGTTCTCCAATCAGACACGAGCGGGATCCCAATTTGGCAGGTGCACAGGCCACCCCCAGGGGTCAGGGATACTCACCACAGGGCTGTGGTCTTTCAACATAACTTCAACTCTACCTCATTGACATTATTATGGGCTTATTTCCAGGGTTATAGCAGGTATAGATTGTTATATACTCTCTCCACTAGTATCTGTCATTCGGATGAATCGAGTATTGTTGAGTCGAGTCATCCAATAATTGCATTGCAGATGTGCTCCGTTGATAAGCACTGACCCCAGGACTCGCACAACACCACAGACAATTTCCAAGGTTGTACAGTCCGTAACTCCCAAAATTTCCACCAATCTTTGGTTTGGCGAGGTCCATACGGAAACAACAGGGAGGAATATCCCATCATCGAAGTCTCGAAACAGATTGGCCTTCGGCTTATACCTGCACGTCACGCCTCAAATGTGGGGAACCTGGTTGTCCGTCATTATTTTCTGTCATCTACTGCACCCCAGATCCCGTGGCCACGGACTGCAACCTCATCGTGCTGTGGCGGCTGATGGGTTACAATGCGTCGGGAAGTTCCGCCTTCTCCTCGGTGGTTTGGTATCTTGATCTGGAGTGAAGTGGCTTTGTAGGGTCACGAGCAGCATGCTGATATAGGAAAAGATTGCCCGCCACTTCGCCGCTTGCCATTGAAGGGTGTGTTAGTTCCCATGTAATATTTGTGCAAATATAGTGGGAATTTGGCCCAAATTGGTTGGCCCAGGATGACAAGCTCGCTGCCGGGGAAGATCCATGGTTCACATATTGCAAGAATGCTCACCTAGGTTGACCTCAGGAAATGGCGTAGACTCCCGAACTTAGAAGTCCAAGTGACATATTTCCCTAGGACTGAGTTTTACAGTCCAGGGAGGAGGCATTTTCTGCAACATTCTGCTAGTGCTATTCCAAGTCCCAATATAAGTTCAACTGGCAGCGTTCGTTCTGCAAAGGCAACTTGCCGGTGACACAGTTACACACTCGCTACAATATTGCCACCTCTGCAGATGTGGTGGCGTGACGATATAAGCAAGCGCGCAGAAGTTTTGCTTTCTTCAACGAGAGTAGATAACACGCAAATCTGCCACTTAGCTGAGAATTGTGCTAAGGCTATCTGGTACAGCATACAGTACAAGACTTATGTCTGGTGGTGTCGATTACATCTCACTTCGTCATATTCAAAGCCTGGTTACACAAACAATAAATTTCTTGTTATCCTAGATGGCTGCAGCGGACCAAAGGAAGGCAGAATGGTCGATTCTCGTCAGATGTCCAGCGTTTCAGGCGCTCAGGTGGGGTGTGCATGCGGAGAGTCTTGCTGCATTTGTGCAACGCCGTCCCTATATACGCACAATGAGGTACATGCTAGCAAGCCAAAATGCGTGTTTTCCTCTCACAGCCTCGCCGTCCGCCATTTCTGTCGGTATGATATTTTACCCTCGCCGCCCACTATGTTTCTGCATAGGCGCGGGGTTATGTCCACATACGCGATGTGTGTGAGGAGTGACTCCCTCCTCCAGACCCGGGCCTGTTCAAAATAGATCTTACACAAAGTGTGAGCATAACGGAGTCCTTACGGCCTGCTATATCGGCCCGTGACCGATAAATGAATGCCTCCGGCTGGTCGAAACGTCAATGTTGGCTACGTCCAATGAACCGACAAGTTCCGGAACCAGTCCTGTGAACCAGCTTGGTCAGATAATTGTGAGGGCTTGTTACTCCAACCAATGTCGCTTCCAGTAGAGGGGCTATATCCTACAGTACCAAATTTGGAAGGCACCGAGGTCTACAAGGACCCCCTCTATGAGTAACATACGATGAGAAAAGAGGCACGTTCCGAGGATTCTGGTAGAGACGTCTTGTAATACCTGACCCAAGTAGAGCACTGCCTATCCGGACATGGCACTCAGACCTCGGGACAAGAGATCAGGAAACAGCAAGACTCCTCCAAGTCACGAAATCCATTCTATTTGTAGCATTATTTCCATATCAGGATTTGGAGACACTTGGAAGCCCTGGGGTATTGGCTGAGCCTCATCCAGCTACGTCAAATTGTCCTTCACGAGTATAAAGGCCTTCAAACATGCTGATCAAGGTTCCTACAATGGACTCTCTTTCAGGCCCACTTCCCTAACATTTACCTTACCATCAAGACTTCGGGATGAGTTTAGTCCTCTCTTTCCTCTTCTGCCTAGGTGCACTGGCTGATCACACAGCCAAGCGTGCCATCAGCCCTACCGTGGTTGCCCCATCTCCAGACGCAACGATCGTCGGGCTACCTGGCATCGTGGAAACATTCTACGGCATCCCCTTTGCCCAGCCGCCAGCCGGACTTGAGCGATTCAAACCTCCACAGCCCTTGCCAGTGGATGAGTCTTTGGGCACCATCCACGCGGTGGCGGTTGGAAAGACCTGTCCTCAAAATCTCGTTGACGAGAGCTTACTGCCTGCAGCGGCTCTGCGGCTTTGGCAAGCCTCCTCGACGGCCAGGTCTTACCAGCAGAGAACGCCATCCTCAGCGAAGACTGCCTGTACCTCAATGTATACCGCCCAGCAGGCATCGACGCCTCAGCCAAACTGCCCGTCCTCTTTTGGATGCACGGCGGCGGATTCAAGATGGGTTCACCACGACAGGGGAGGGAATCCCCATGGTTACAGACTCCATCAGCCAAGTTAAGCCTATCATCTTCGTCGCCACGACATACCGCAGCAACGCCTTCGGCTTCTTGGCCGGCAAAGAGGTCCTCGACGCCGGCGTTGCTAACCTCGGTCTGCTCGACCAGCGGCAAGCCATGAAATGGGTCGCAGACAACATCGAAGCCTTCGGCGGCGACCCGGACAAGGTCACCATTTGGGGCGAGTCGGCGGGCTCCATCTCCGTCTTCGACCACCTGGCTCTCTACGACGGCGACAACACCTACAACGGCAAGCCACTCTTCCGCGCCGGCATCATGAACTCGGGCAGCGTCATCCCCGCCGACTCCGTCGACTGGCCTAAGGGCCAGGCGGTGTACGACCACATCATCGCGGGCGCGGGCTGCGCCGCGGCGGCGGACATCCCGAGCTTCCTGTCGTACTCGTCCATCGCGCTGCATTACCTGCCGCGGCCAGATGGGACGGCCATCACCGCGTCGCCGGACCAGCTGATCGCCGCGGGCAAGTTTGCCAGGATGCCCGCTATCATCGGCGACGAGAAGGACGAGGGCACGCTGTGGGCGCAGTCGCAGTCCAACATCACCACGACGGACCAGCTCGCAAACTACCTGAGCACGTATTTCTTCCACCACGCCACGTAGCAGGACATGGACGGCTTCGTCGCGACGTACCAGACCATCACCGAGGACGGCTCGCCGTTCCGCACGGGGCTGCTGAACAACTGGGACCTGCAGTACAAGCGTGTGGCGGCCGTCTTGGGCGGTCTCGCGTTCACGCTGAGCCGTCGATACTTTCTGACGAACCGCTACGCCGCTTCCGGGCTGACGGCGTGGTCGTACCTGTCGTCGTACAACTACGGAACGCCGATCTTGGGATCTGTGCACGGAGGCGATATCTTTCATATTGTTTGGAGCGTTCCGTACAACTACGCCACAGCCGCGATGCACACCTACTACCTGTATTTCATCTATGATCTCGCCCCCAATTCGAACAATGCTGTTCCGGAGTGGCCTGCGTGGGAGGAATCGAATGAGCTGTTGAATCTGTTCGCAGACTATCAGCAATTTATTACTGACGATTTTCGTTCTGACTCCTATGAATGGATCAGTGAGCATATTCCAGAGCTTACCATGTAATTTCTTGGTTGTTGTTCTTAGTTTCTGGCTGTGGTTGTGGATATTCATTTGTTTCCTTTTTGTACTCCGCTCATGTGTCCGTCGCCGTTGAGGACGGATGGCATTGACGTATCAGCGGGCTTGGGGCCCTCTTGTGCGCATAGACCCCGAGTCTTATGCGTTCATAGGGAGTGCGCTGAAAGAATCATATCTATCGGTTGACCCTTAATGTAAATATCTACCCAAGCTTT
This sequence comes from Ophiognomonia clavigignenti-juglandacearum, assembly GCA_003671545.1. Taxonomy (NCBI): domain Eukaryota; kingdom Fungi; phylum Ascomycota; class Sordariomycetes; order Diaporthales; family Gnomoniaceae; genus Ophiognomonia; species Ophiognomonia clavigignenti-juglandacearum. The sequence continues at coordinate 68,883 of PYFS01002414.1, read as the reverse complement.
GCTTTGTGAATGGTCACTGCGCGACTGAGCACTTGCATTCCACGAGGATCTATGGCTCTTGTTTTGTGTGCGCTCAGAGTTGATCGGCGATGCCTAGGTGACCACCTGAACATGTGTTAGATAGGCCACTTCAAACACGAGCGCCCAGTACTTAAGCTCCCCCAAGACACCCTCCAGCTACACAACTAGGACGATCAAGGCAATCGCCATTGCCAATTGTGAAGACAGCTTGGACTGTCCAATAGTTTCCATACCATAGCCACTTTGAGCTGTGGAAGCCTGTGGTGCAGCACATGTCAGCAGACATAGTTGAGGGTACTTGCAAGGACACCCAGACACTGGAGTTATCTTACCTCTGTGCCGGTACTCGCAGTAGCTCCAGCACTAGCTACTGCTGAACTAGGGGTTGGGTCAGTCGGTGAGCCGCCCGCAGAGACAGTCGGCGGGGCGCTTCCTGTGAAGTTCAGGCCGTTCATCATGGCTTCCGTAGGCATAGCGTCACCTACGCTGATCCAGTCCAACTATAAATAGACGAAGTCAGCGCCATGGAACACCTCAAATAAGAAATTAGCGAGCTCCTTGATATTGGACTGAGTATACCAAGATGAAGTTCGGGGTTCTCTGGTACAGGCCGGAGCAAATATTGGCCTGGGCCAGAATGGACTGGGCTGAGTTGGTCACGTTCGCGGCGTCGCGGTTAGGTACGAGGATCCCAGACAGGTTAGTCTGCAGGAAGTGGTTCACAAGCATCATTCTGCCGGGTTCAGATGCTCCGGGCGGTCGGTCTATGGAGCATTGAGGAAAGGCCGGGTCGGTGTTTCTGTGCCAAAAAGTCAGCCCTGGTGTTGTCTTGATGGGCAACGAACGACACCAACTGCGAGGCTCAAGCAACGAGCCTTAGAAAGCCTCGGGAGGGTCTACTCACTCAAAAGGAGTTTCACTTGGAGAAAATCGTCAGCAAAGTACCAATCTTGAGGTCTTGTCCCAGTGAAGGGGAGGGTGGGCTACCAAGCACTCACAATATGTACGGCTGGAACTCATTGAGGATGTAAGGGATTGTGGGCGCAGCGGGATAGTCCATGAACACGACCAGCCTCTGACCCGCTGATATCATCTGCCCCAAGGTAGGCCACTGATCAATAGTCAGATCCCTAGCTGGTGCAAAAGCATACTGCTTGATACCGCTGCTTTCAAACACAGCGTCAAAGGCTGTTCCGGACTGTCCATCCTGGTTGGTAAGGAGAAGCGTCACGACTTCGTTCGGATTGCTGTCCAAGAAGGTCTTGATAGTCGTGAGATAGTTCAGCAGGGGCCCGGCGTTCTCGAGCGCACACAGAGTGTGGCACAGCACGATGGTGTTGTTCTCGAAGTGAGTCTGAGCCTGGAGAAACCGCACCCCCTGAGCCAACTGGTCGGCCACGGACGTCTCCTGGTTATCTGCAACTCCGGTGCCCACAAACGGGGAGTCGTGCGATCCTATGAAGGTGATGTTGCTGTACTTGCGGTCACACAGCTCCGCGTGGCCGTTGCATGCCTGGGTCTGGGCGGCACTGTACCGGGCAAGAGTGGCGAGGGTGGCGAGAATAGACCACCACCACATTGCCGACTTCATGGATTTCTGGAATCCTTACCAGGTGGGTGAGTTGGAAAGAAAGTTTTTGAGATTCAGTGTAAGTGGAATAAACAAATAGAGTGTAGTACGTGGTGACCATGCGTGATCGAGACGAAGAGTGCATGAAACAACATCTCAACACATGAAACTTCTGGGGGCGCAGTAGCTTGGTGAAAAGTCACTCAATTCTCTGGTCTTAGTCTACTGCTATTACTAAGTAGGTCCCGTTAGAGGGTTGAGCTCGCATGGCTCCAGAGCTTTCCTGCTTCACCAAATCTGGCTAGTATCCTTGGTAGAGGCGGCTTCGGTTATATATCATACCTACATGGGAATACTCATGTGATCCACTCGCATCCATCGAATCACTGCTCTTTTGAGCTTCAAGAATACTTCTAAGCTTATCAAAATGCTCAGTGAACAATTTATACATACGTAGTGACGATAGTGACGGACAAAATTTCTAGCAACTCGATTATACACATTTTCTGGCCTGTGACAAGACTAATACCTTTCCAGACTGTGGAAGCTGCACACAAAATCATCGCCAGGCGCCCACCTGGAAATATTCGCGCCAAGACTTGTACAACAAACCCCTCCTAAGTCCTAGATTTAATGGTTCACACTCAATAACTCAGCGACCTACTCATTAACAGCCCGTGCCCTGCTCGAACAATAGCTCGCTGAGACCGATTTAGACGCGGGCAGGAGGTGGCGGAGGTGGGACACCGCCTGGAGGAGGTGGAGGAATGACACCGTCTGGCGGTGGCGGCGGAGCAGTTCCAGATGGTGGTGGTGGAGGAGGAGCAACAACTCCTGGGGGCGGCGGAGGAGGCACAGTTCCTGGAGGAGGAGGGGGTGGAGCAACCCCGGGTGGTGGTGGAGGAGGAGTGACACCGTCTGGTGGTGGCGGCGGAGCAGTTCCAGGTGGTGGTGGTGGTGGTGGTGCAACCCCGTCTGAAGGAGGAGGAAGGACGGTACCTGGGGGCGGCGGAGGAGGCACACCACATGGAGGTGGTTGGGGCTGTTCAAAAGGTTAGTTATACGGCCGTCAAAGGGTCCAGGACAACTGTAGCTGTGTTTGTCCGTGCTAGGGCACGTGTGTGTGAATAGCACTTACGGGGCCAAAACTAGGAGGGGCCGGTGGCTGTGATAGATGTCAGCTCTGCAATCATCACTGAATGGTTCTATATATTGGGAAACAACTTACGGGAGCAAGACCTGGAGGAGGTGGACTCTGTCTCTTCCCCTTGCCCTTCCCAGGGGCACCGGTTTGGGCAACCGGGGAGGCAACAGCCGCAGCTGCGAAGAGGGTAAAGAGGTAGAGGGGCTTCATTTTGTGCTGCGTACAAGTCAATAATGCGGTGATAGAGGTTTTTCTGTTTTAGAAAGTGGGCGTCGTCTGGAGGACGCATCGTCTGAAAATCCGGGGAAGAGGAACTTATTTATAATTTTCAACTTCCCATCCGTCATTTGTGGTTGCAAGTTTCATGTACTGTCATCATCACACTAGAGCTACTTCTGTACACAAAACACAACAGTTTGGGATCATAACGCTGTCGTAGTCGGCCCGCCGGCAACACTCTCGTGGACTTGTGGGATATTGTCGTGCCCGTCGCGTCTCAGAATAGCGGCCATGCGGTCGATAGTGATGAACACATGAGCATGTCCAACGCATATAGAGTAGGTCCGCGGTTATTGCCTAGGAAGACATCGATCGCGTTGTAACCTGTAGATTCCACAAAATAGTACTTCCCATGAAAGCATGCCGCATCATAGTGTCGGGGCCGGGGGGCCCGCCGGCGCGTCTTCCACCAGTTGACGATTTTACGTTGCGGTGGCGATCCGTGATGAATCCCTCTATTGTATTAACTTATGGCCAAGACATTGTCACGAACTTACGGGATCAGCTCCTTTACGAGGGTCTTCGTCTACTAGTAATCACTGACATCTCACAGCCTTGTGTCTGATGCCGAGGTGGTAAGGCTGCACACCAACTTGACCGCACAGACTTCAGAATTGGCAGATCATTTTCAAGCTGTCTCACTAGATCGACATGCAGCCTTGGCGTCTAGCTTAATTTGTCGTAATCTGTCTGTCTGTGTGATCAATCTGTACTAGGCATGTATATCCAGACGATACTCCATATGTACCTAGGTATCCTGAGGGCGTCAGTCCACGAACCGAAATGCACAGCTACGACATCTTTAAATAACCTACTAGGAGAGGGTCCTCTGCACACCACAAAATATTTCGACTACCGTAACGAGATTGTGCAGCGGATGCTCCTATCGTAGTACACCATGAATCCTACGTACCGTGCCCTACCTAGGTATGAGAGCAACCTTGAAACTTGACACAAATGACAGGCTGCTGAGACGTAAATTATAGTTCGTCATGCTTGAAGGCTAGCAAAGTATTTGGAATTGTCCTTCTAAGATGCGGCAAGTTCCGGGCTGCATACTATCGTTCATCCAAAGAAGAATGTTGAAATGAAGGACTCAACGTTCGACTTGTTGCAACTTTAGGATGGTCGGCACAGTGCCGACATGGGACCAGGTCTGAAGGTAACCTGGCTGCCCGAGCCCACGGTGCCCATATAGGGCACATGGCATAATGTGTTTCAGCGTCAAGTATTTGTATTTTTGAGGCCATATCGCAGGGATATCACAGGGCAGTCATAAGGCCCAATCCGTCCTCACGGTACTCGGATCTACACCAGGGTCGATACCCCGAAGATCAGCCAGCCAAAAACAATCCGGCAAACATGTCATCTTGCACCACGTCTCGTGGCATTTGATATGAAAATAGAACACGCTGAAATGTTAGAAGAATCATTCTTCAGCCGATGTACCGCATGTTGAAGCGCCCCCGTGCCAAGCCAGACCAAGGAGGAGCTCGCTGGTTAAGCTTTTTTCTGACAGCTTACTACCTCACAGCACACTGCGTAGCTAGACTGTTGAAACATGGTATGAAGTGTCAGCGGGTTCGTGTTAGTGCATATTTCTCGGATTGTGCGGACTGGGGAAAGAATCCATAGGCAGATCACTTGGCAGATCCGTCGAGTAAAGCTCCTCACTCGCATCTAAAGTCTGACAGTCCTGACTTTCGATATTGATGGAACAATCCGTAAGCTCTGAGATCTCCAGTCGAACGCGCGTCCATTCACTACCTAGGTGGCTCATTAACCAAGATATCAAACAAAAGTAAAGATGCGTTGGCCATCACGCGTCACCTGGGCAGTTGCTTAAATCTTGTGTCAACTCATGTCCCGTCTGGGCAGTATATTAGGGCGAAATACCTGGTGGAGTTGAACCGCCAAGATATCAGGTTGCATAATGAACATCTTATGACGACAGCTTCTGCTTCAATCGAACCCCTCCGATGATGTTGGTGAAGGGGCCAAGACCTCAAAGCCCTGGGACCGACTTGACGACATCTCGCCACAATTCAAAGCATGTTGTGCGGTCCAGGCATTCACTGGCAGACTGGAAAACTGCCTGAACAGCCAAGCTCTTGGAAAACTCGGGCAGAGGTAGCCTGCGGTGTACAGTACATGCCGCCGGCGCCGATGGGACGCTTCATTCCTCGAGCGACGAAGGACCAGAGCCGACTTCTCCGATCCTACAACGTTTTACACGATCATGACGGGATTCGTAGACCACATTCCGGCAAACTGAAGGCACAGGAAGTGATACAGTGTGGCAAGGGATCAGGAGGGTAGCCCGATCAGATCGTGACTTCCGTGGAGGTCGCATCTTACCATTTTCGAGACAATTACATACGCCACGAGTTTTGCTACACTTTATGGGAAGGCTCGCACAAACTAGAAAGGTGAGTCATGAGAAAATAGCAAGATAGATGACTATGAGGCTCTTTCCACTAGTACTACTTTAAACAAGCCTTCAGAGATGGGCTTGTAGTCCTGCCAATCCCAGCCATGAGGCCGACTTAATCCAGCAAAAGACTCTAAGAGGGCTTAAGAGGCTTGAACAGGCTTGGAAAAGATGCTTGATATGAGCTCACTCAAATGGGCGACTTGGCTAGGCTTTTAGTATATGTTGCTACAATGCTACCACGTACAATGATGCGACCTCGGAAGATCAACAAATACTCAGCGAGCCCAAAGTTATCACCCTTTAACCTCCTCTTGACCCAGGACCCCCAACCTTGCTAGAGGATCTCGACGCTTCATTCTCTGCTGCAGTCTTTTCAGAACGCACAGGGAACCGGATTTCCCCACGAGCTAGATTGTGAAGATCTCAGTCGGATGTCCCAGCACACAGTCCGCCCTGCGAATGAAAACAGCCTGCTCATATCTCAAGACCTCAAGCTTGTGCATCGGATCGAATTCTGAGGGCTCCGGGAAGGACAGAGAGCCCTGACCGATCCATGCCTCCTCCGCGGTGATTTCCATCAATGCTGGAATCAGCTCCTTCAAGGATGGCGGTGCCCCTTTCAAAGGGGAAGGTATTACTCTGAGATTGAGAGTTCGTTTGGCTGTTTTCGGGAAGCCACGGATTCGCTGGGAAGGTACAAAATTGAATTGAACCAGGCGTTGGCCAACAGGGCGCTCCATGGCTCCTTTGATGATGCTGGATCCAGTGTCGGTATCGATGGTGACCTTGCCGAACTTTTTAGGGTAGCCGAATTGCTCACGGCCAGAGAAGATGGCGGACTCGTTGTTGAGGATCAACGAGAGGCTGAAGTCGAACTTTTCTCCCTTGTAGGTGACCTCGACCATGTGAACGTATTCCTTGTAGGCGCCAACACTACTCATGCCATAGTCCAGGAACCCCGTGGTTACCAACGGCTCATCCTCGAGCTCGAGCATGTCAGGGACGAACTGTCGTACCGACGCATATGAGGTTCGGTAGAAGATGAAAATAACGTCGACGCCGGAAAATTCGTTAATGCCGGTGGGGTATGGGGGAGCGTATGCCGGGTTGGCGCTGTTGCCCACGGAAAGTTGTCCAAGAGGCATTGTAGGATCGCGTGGATGAGTAGGGATATTCTAATATGGTATAATATTAAGTCTGACCGTGGACGGATGTCAAAAGGTGTGAATATGGATCGGGAATCCGAGATGGTGCATCAAGCCATGATAATTCGGTGCGTCGATCGAAGTATTTGTATTGCATACTTTGACTTTCTGCCTTATTCACATCGGCGCCTCTGTAATAAATCCTCGAACGGTGCAACCCCATTTCCCGTGCACTTGGTCGCCGGTGAATTGCCGGCTCCGCAGGGCGACGCGGGGAGATTCGCGCTCCGAAATTGTCAAGTCGTCGCGACGCCTCGGCAGAAAGAGAGACGCTCTGTGACCAAGTCACCATATATACGGATCTTTGTGGGTGATATGCTGAAACTCGACAGCTAAGTATCATAGTCCTCAATTTTGTATGTAATTTCGTGTTACACGTCGTCGTCAAAAACATGTCGTTGTGTGTCTATCTCGTCTCAGAACACATCTTGTTATTTATACCTGAACATGGGATAAGCATCGAGGAGATGTAAGCAGAGTGAAATCGGAACTTCGCAAGCCACACGCATGTCATATCTCGAGGAGCTCGTGTCAGGGAAGGTGCCACGGAAGTCACCTAGTGCGCTTACCCGTAGTTCTACGACCTCGGCCTACTTAAGCTACTTACCAACAACCAACAATGCACTTCCCTCACAAGTTGGTGCGCAAGCAACCGGAATCGAACCTCTGGCCACCAGTTTCTTTATCTTTGGCAGTAGACGGATCACCAGACTGCGGATCGGCCGTTCGTCACTAGAATTCCGCTATTGAACGCGTCTGTACCTAGACGCGTCCGCTAGCGGATTTCACCACTGAACACACCAGTCCACCACTAAGATTCCGGACACCAAAAATGGCTTCTCTCACATACGAACAAGCCCACGATATGCTAGTCGCCGCCTTCCAAGAAGCAATGAATGGTATACAACTCCCAGGGATTAATATTCCGGTTCGCAACCGTATGACCCACAATTTGAAGTACTTTCATCACCATACAACTTTCTGGGTGCGCTTAAGGTTGCGACCTACGTGATTCTATATTGATTGCAAGTCCGCCTATTTCCATGTCCATTCGCATTTATTCTATTTGTGGAGCCGTACGGTGGTAAATCGGAATATTAATCCCTGGGAGTTGTACCGAGAAGTTTCCGTCCGCAAAAACATATGCGTCTACGAGAATATATCCGAAGATCTACCGGACGATGATATTTACGGTGATATTCAAAATCTGTAGATAGACAACATTATTGAGTTTTCTGTGGACGACGGTTTAGTAGATGAGGACGTTGCAGATAAGCTGCTGGCGGAATTCTTAAATACTTATTAAGTGAATAGCGATCTGGCGGATACTCTCCACAAATTTCCGAACGATAATCTTCTAGATGCTCATTATAGGTTTCCGAATAACGAGCTAGCGGATAGTTACAATTTAGCGGATGATTGTTTAGCGGATAGCTGTAAGTTGGCGGATGCTCGCTATGATTTTGCGGACGACGAGTATACGGACGATGGCTGGCGTGGATATAGATAAGCATTAGCGGCGACTGCTCGATGGCGACCGCGTAAAGATTATAGAATTGTGGATGGCAGAATGGCGGATATATTCGTGAGCGGATGGCATTTCTGGGCTGGCGGAAATTGGTTGTTTATTATCCTTCGACAAGGGCGTCGAGCTTTTTCGCGGGCGGCATACTGTCAGGTGCCACGGAAGTCACCTAGTGTACTTACCCGTAGTTTCACGGCCCTTGGCCCACTTGAGCTACTTACCAACAACAACAAACAATGCACTACTACTACTGAGACCTTCCCTCACAACTCGAGAAATCTGCATGAAATACAATTACCTTACTCAGATTGGTGACAGTTGTTTGAGGTCATACCAACCGGATTATATTAGCGTAAAGAACACCACCATAACATTTAAGTTGGTCGGCATAGCGAATTCGTTACGTACCCACTATCTCGGACCCTGACCCTGAACCCTGACCCGGACGGCCCGGAAGCGGGCCGACCGAACCTCCAAGTCAACACCAGTCTCAACGTCACTTCATCACCTCACGACATCACAAACCAGACCTCTACATTGCCGCTTATAAATTCAGGAGTGCTGTTTCCGAGACCACTGTCATCGCCAACAGCACCTCGTACAGCCGTGTTGTACTATTTTCCGCGGGTCCTTTCATGTCTCCAGGAGCCATGAACTGAGGTACATACATGACCCGGCCCGTTAGCATCATGCTCGTCTCAGGGAGATTTTCAGTGCTTGGTAAACCCGGAGGGCCTCGAGCACTGCGTCGCTACACCTCCCCGACAGTCATGTCCTCGCAAGAGCAGCCTCAGTGGCTCAAGGAGATCCTCCAGGACTCGCAACCGCCACCACAACGATATGCGTGGACATTGGATAACCTCGACTCCGAGCAAACATCAATAGCTAGGCGAGCTCGTCAAACATCTGGTCATAGTGATCCCAGGACACGGGTCTTTATCATGGGACTAGGAAATCTGGGACGGCTGTACGCCACTGCGCTTGCACAGCTTTCGAACCCCCCTCCTATCACGCTGGTCGTACATCGGCGAAGCCTTCTTGAGCACTGGGCATCTACTCCAGGAATAGAGATGACTCGCTATGGGCATCTTGAGCGGCTGTCCAACTTCGACATCGAGTGGTGGACTGACGAGAAACCTACTATTGGCACCGTCCAACAAGTCGCCAGGGGTGACAGGATTCACAACCTCATTCTTGCAACGAAGGCTCCAGATGCTATACCCGAAGTTGACCGGTTACGCCGATACCTAGACGCCTCGTCAACCGTGATGTTCGTTCAGAACGGCATCAACAGGCTTTGGCCGCCGCATGGGACTGCTTACACCGCCCACAGATACCCAGGCGGCAGTCACCCGAGTTTCCTTCATGGCGTGACGACGCATGGAGTCTTTTCCGAGGGCATTTTTAAGAGTGTTCATGCTGCTCCAGCTGACGTGGTCGTTGGGCCCGTTGTGAAGCGTGCTGAGGCTGGCGATTATCTCGCCGAGCTGATCACGACAGCACCGCACCTTGCAGGCCGGGCGGTATCGAGGCCCGAGCTTTGGGTACTGCAGCTGGAGAAACTCATTGTCAACATGGTCATCAACCCGTTGACAGCAGTCCTTCGAGTCCGGAACGGCGAGCTATTTGCTGACCAAGAAGGTGTTGTTGTAAAAGTCATGGACCAACTGCTTGAGGAGGCAAGTCGTGTCCTGCAAGCACTGGTACAGCATGAAAGCAGCAAAGAGATCCTACAGGACAGCGGCGAATCCGTTGAGATTTTGCGACGCCGCTTGTCTGGCCCCAAGTTAAGGAGCATGCTGCACCAAGTCGGAGAGAAAGTCAAGTTCAACAAGAGTTCAATGTTTCAAGACATCGAAGCTGGCAAGCGGACCGAAGTCAGAGAATTCAACGGCTGGATTGTCGAGACAGCCGCATTCCTGGACGAAGGATTAGACGTGGGCAGTCACAAACTTCTGATCGATTTAGTGGAGCAAGGCGACCACTTAGACAAGGCTGAGCTGGGCCACCGCCTGCTTCCCCGCACTAAGTGATTCTTCACACAGCCTCGTCAATCGAGACCTTTCAAGACAGTCTTCATCCGAAAAGCCTGATAACCTTAGAGGCGATCTTGCTGCCCAACCAAGTCCAATCCGATGCGATGCCGAAATCGCCATGCTGCTTCAGCCCCCAGAAGAACAGCCGGGAAAGCAGAATGTGCGATACCCATGGCCGCCTCGTGGCCTGCTGACCAGGGAAAAGCATGAAAACCACGGATTAGTTCCAGAGACGACCCTGGAGATGTTATCAGCTCTGTGGGAATCTCGGACACAGCCACGCATGGGTCAATCCTGCAAGGTTGGATACTTCCCTACTAGGTGGCGAACACGATCCTCTGGGTCGCCGGTGGGTTGGAGAGGCGAAAAGCTCACTGCCGCAGACTCCCCATCAGCTCCTCGTTGGTCGAGATGTACCAGGTCCAGTCTCTCACGGGCATCCTGGTAAGTCATAATGTGGTGGCGTATAGGTCCATATCCTATACCCCACCCCACTCTATAGAATCTTATAACTGAGAACATATAGTAGGCTACCCACCGGTCTTTTTCCGGGCCTCCACCTCTTTCCGCATCCTAGTCGACAGCCGACAGGCATTGTGATGGTTCAAGCATGTGGTCTGTGGAAGGGTGGTCGCCAGCATCGTTGCCCCACCAGGGCGCCGGGCGCGCGCACAACCACCAACCACTCTGCCAGTCCAACCAAGCTGCCAGGCTAGCTGGCCATCGGTTGTGGAGGCCAACCCGACCAGCCTCATCGAAAAGACTCCAGGATCGGGCGCATTCCGGTCACGCGAAGACTTTGAGGAAAGAAGCATCCTGGTTGGGATGATTTTGCGGCCTTGGTTCGCCCAAACAGTCTCCCCGCTTCAGTCGCAGTCGGTCTGCAGAAACGTATTGTGTACTTTGTATGCGACCTTGAGACTCGAGCGCGTTACCACGGCTGTAAAAGACAGCTGAAACGACGTGGTCGACATGAACACCCATTGCATCAACCAAGAACGCGTTTGACAATACCGACGCGACGCGAAACCATTTCAGGCTAATAATTCCGTGCGTCCGCCCTGAAGAGTTCTGGGCGAGTGGGTAATTTCAACACTCCTCAGTAGAATCTGGCTGATGGGTAGCGATGTTTCGATCGGTAGTTGTGGTAAAATTTTTTTCGCTGGATTTCCAGATTGTGAGTGGTCTCGATGGATATGACACCTAATGAAGAGGCGAAGTGAAACCGCGGCCCAAGTTGACGGCACTCCATCTTCAGATGCGATGAAGTACCTCGAGCCCTGGCGGTACCAGCTTGGTACCTATGCCAATCCACTAAAATCCCGAGCTACCTTCTCCTCGGTGATACTCTACTTACAGTAGTACCACAGTATGATGCAAAGTACCCACCAAGCTCACCGAGCAGGTTGTATTCCCCGATTGGTCGCAGTCCCCAAGGTACAAGCAGCGTCGCAGCGACCCGTCTCGCTTCTGTGGGTCGGTGAAACTGGTCACTTGCTGAGGATCGATCCGAGCCTTAATGTACCCGGCGCAAAGATTCGGAGAATTAGCATTTTGTGAAGATCGCGGACGTCGACGATGGACCGGATGGCACAGCTGTCAGTGATGGCTGGGCAGCAATAGTGTCACAGTGACGGAAGATACTGACAATGTCGAACCGTCGCCTACGTCCCCGCCGTCCGGGTGAAAGGAATGGGAAAGCACATTTCATCCTTGCTGGATGATGATGAAGTTTGCCGTGCCATCTGCCGACGCCCAGCAGTCTTTCGTGGCGGGGATGATTCAACTTGCAGCCAACATCAGGCATCTCGACAGCTGCGAAGGTTTGCATCCGGGTATCCCATGTCGTCCAGCTCGCATGGAGCTGCCGTTCCAGAAGCTCGATACTACACAGTCAGTCGTTCTGCCTTTTGTGGGATAAACGATTCAGGCCTTCAGTCAGTGCGAACCGGAAAGCCATCCGACGTTGATGAGAAATAGAAAACAAGGCGGGCTGGATCACTGCAGTCATCTAAAAGTCACACCACTATGACACGTGCAAAAAGCTTTGGTGGTAGGTACAACACATCCATGGTCTCTGAGGGCGGTTCGAGATAAGCTGCAGCAAGATGCCGTCCCGACCACACCGCAGCGACCCTGCAGCTAGCTATGCCCGCTGCTGTGTCTGCAAGTCGCATCCTCTACGCACTGTGACTCCCTGCAGTTCATCCTCGGCTTAAGGCAAGCCTCGTCACACACAGCTGACGACGCCTCACAGAAACGAGCACAGGTACCTAGGTAGTATCATCACAGCATGTTGGAGCAACGGGATGTTGTCTATATCTCCTTACAATCGGCGCCATGATTCAACCCATGAGCCCGGGTCCGTGACCAACAAGCACGGAGCAGGGTCCCGGACCGAGGGCAATCTTTGCACGCAGCGGGAGGCCTGTGCAGAATGAGCTTTGTGCGGTACCGGGACGACGTTGACTTCGCGACCCCGCGTCATAGGCCCCCACAGAAGCGATCTCGACCGTTGACTAGTCGCGCAAGATGTGTTTCACATTGAGCTTCTGTCAGCCTCCCTCCTACGCTAGCTGTGCAGCTAGCGTAGTGTGCGGCACGGCGATTCACTGAACGGAGATGGCACCCTTCACAAGCTGGTACGGTGGCAGGGTGGTACTCGCTGACAGCTTTCCAGGGCTGAAGGGATGAAAGACAAGCGCGCCATGGCCGTTGCGCATCGACGGTCTGGCCCACCAAGCAAGCTACTTTGGTACTCTTCACACTAGTGCCACTCTATCTCTGGTACATGAAGCCCAGGCAAGCGTGACCTGCGGGACACTCTGGGCACGCAGCTTCTTCAACCATGACAGTCGATGCGATGCATTCATGCGGCGCTTGTCTCGCCGCGGTGGTTGGTCAGTTCCGACGTCTGCTATAAATTGCGTGCTGGAGACTTCGGCGCAAACCCAACAGCGCGGGAACTTGCGTGTACCGGGATTGCCTTTTTGTTTTCTACTTTGGGAACGCACAAAAGTTGAAAATAATCCTGCCGTAGTACGATAATTCGAGCAGAACCTCAACGTTCACACAGCATCACCGGCGAGAGCAGGGCCTACAGAAAAAATTTAAAAATGGTCCATCGGGGTAGATCTACGCTGCGTACTCCGTACGCATAAACTGCGCGAGCGGAGCTTGCGAGATGCAAGATGCCACATGTCTTCGCACACAGCTTCCTGCACGGCACGCACCACATCTGCTCCTTCAACAAGGATCCGGATGGGCACCCGTACCGTAGAAATTTCGACCGACTCTTGGACGAGTCGTGACACAACGGAGCCGTAGCGCATATGAATTTTTTCCAAAAAAAAACAAAAAAAATTCAACACAGCCAACGGCGTCCGCAGGCCAAGCCATCAACATCGATGACAGAACGTATCTCGTCAACCGTCCAGAGCACCCAGCGCGCGCGCGCTCCACGAGTCGACTGGCGGCCGCGCACGTTATGGTGTCTGGCGTACGCGTGCGGATGGGCAGGAGGGGCCGGATCGCCTTGCGCTGCGCAAACGCACGCTTGGTTCCTGGCAGGCTGTGTCCGCATGCTTGACTTGCATTTGTATGCCTTCCGATGCCGAAGGAGGTGTTGCTGCTGCTGTGTGGGGTGGAACTCCTACCGGAAGGGGTATGTCCTCGGCCTGCGGCACCGGACCCTGCTGCACGGGGAACTCTGCCGAGGTGCCTGACTGGGACAGCATCTAGTTGTTTTCCACAACTTGGAATCATGCAACAGGCATCATTGTGTACAAGGGACAAAGGTACGTGAATAAGACCCCCACAAGCCGGTTCCATCTGTACCAAACCACCACTCAGGCCACTAAAACAGGCTCGCTTCCAAAAGCCCGGGAGCACGAAAGGTATATCGCGCCTCATCATACGCTCGTCTTAAACTTCGCGGTGATGCACGCATCCGTGCCCAAATCTGCGTTGGGGATCCTATGATATCCTTGTCAAAGAATAGCAATTCCCCTCGCCTCAACAAAAACCCGCATGTGGCAACTTGCATGTGGAAGATGGGCGTGTACTATTTACAGAGCAATACACCAATACCGGCAGTGGCAGATATTATAACGGCGCCTCAGGACCCGGTTCGCCGCGGCCGCCGGTCGGGCCACATGGGGGAGGTGGGCGAGCCAAGTGGCGAGTCCCGAGTCCTCGGGCATGGGAGGCTGCAGGCTGACCTTTTCTTGGTCCCCTTGAAAGAGCTGGAAAAGGCCAAACGTATAATGTAAATAGCAACGGCAGAGTAGAAAAGAACAAAAAAGCGAATGCGAGGAGGGTCTGCGCCATACGACATCGAGCCGGGCCCCCATGATGGCGATCTTCCTCGCCTCGTCCCGGCGCCGCAACACAAGAATAGTAGGCACATTGCCGATCTGGATTGTATAGATGTAGTTTTGTAGGCCGATGCTACTCTACCTACGAAAATATCCACTTGGTTTGCGGCGGCGTTCGACCGAATTGACTGTTGTTGCGAATCTGCTGAAATTAATTACCAGGGCACCTTTTCATTATTTTGTGCGTGGTGGCCAGTGGCCAGCCGTTGATGTGCTCAAGTGCGCACGGTCGGCCCTAACATCTCATCACCAATATCAATGCGGAATCTATTAGCATGCTCCACAAGTACCTCACAGGAAGGCCCCATGTGCAAATCTTTTGGATCTCGCACAAAGCACACGAGGTGATCGGCAGATGGGATCTTCATCAACGGCGGTGCCCACTTATTCTTTACTTTGACGACAAAGACATACTCGCCGGCCCCTTTGCAATCGTGCAGGCGCATGTGAGGACTCAGAAAAGCCAGGAATCAATCCCCCGAGCGGAAATCTCGTGGGGGGTGGGGGTTTCTGATTCGCTTTGCCAAAACCGGAAGGTTTCGTGCGATGCGCCCTGCGGCGAACTTCGTATTTTCAACGTCGTCGCCACTGATACCTTGCGGCTCTCTTTGGAAAGCTCCACCTTAGCCTTCCTCCTACTGCACGGACAAGGCTGAACGAAAATCAGATCTTGGTCGATTTGTGGGTCTATTGGAGGTGTAGTTATATACAGGTAGTTAGACTCAAAGGTGACTAAATAGTGACGAACAACACTGTGTATATTATGACCTACAGCGACAGACCCGAGGAAATCTGTACAAAGAAAAGAAAATTAGTGTGTGCCCTAGTGGAGCCACTGTGCTATGTTTGTCTGCGCTGCGCCCGATCCCGTCTTCTTGTCTACAGGTCCCAGAGGCGACACGTGCACAAAAAAGAAAAGAACCAGGAAAGTCCCACCATGCCGCAAACAATGATATGTTGTGTACTCCCCATCTCTCCAGTCTTGTGCAATTTTCCAGACGCCGTGCGAAACGAAGAAAACTTGTGCAGAAAGACCAATAGAGTATTTTCCACACCAAGCATGGACAAAAGCAGCCAATTACCCGCTCTTTCCCTCTCGATTCGCCCCTGGTACCTCAGTACATCGTGTACCCCGTGATCATCCACGCATTTCAGCTTCGCCTTCTGTTGAAAATGCGCGCCGCTGCCATTTCAAACATTAAAGAGTTGAGTGAGGAGGAGGTTGGCTGGCTGGCTGCTCCACCTTTTTCTTCCCGCATCTTGAATCCAAACCGTCGCTAGAGGCAAAATGGAAACAGGCTCGAGGGAGCATAATGGCCCTTGTGTATTGGACGTACGTGTGTGGTATGTGTTCGTTAAGACCGGGCCGTGATACTTCGTATGCCAACTTGATGACCCTGCCGCTCTTTCCCTTCCTCCCGAGTTGGTCATCTCCACCAAGAAACAGGATGGGTATTCCAAAGACTTGACACACAAAAACAAACGCGCTATTGCCTATCTATAGTGATAACCGCAAAACAAAAGGAAAAGGAATGGTCAAATTCGACAGAGACAGAGGAAAAGAGAATAATTCCTGGGCAGGAGCCAGGGGTCTTGCTATGATGTGAAAGGGAAGGCTGGGGGCAAGTTTCCCCAGACGGAGGTCGGGGTATCTCAAACATTATTTCCATCTGGGCTTGCTCCTCCTCCATGAATTTGGGATATTCGG
The DNA here is from genome assembly GCA_003671545.1 of Ophiognomonia clavigignenti-juglandacearum. Lineage (NCBI taxonomy): Eukaryota > Fungi > Ascomycota > Sordariomycetes > Diaporthales > Gnomoniaceae > Ophiognomonia > Ophiognomonia clavigignenti-juglandacearum. Next base: position 52,585 of record PYFS01002414.1, on the reverse strand, counting down.
GAAAGGAAAATATGTGAAGTCAGTGACGCGTTGGCTTTCCGTCGCGTCGGATATATCCACCTATTCTAGCCGTGGTAAGCGCCGGGGGTTCTCCCACAGCACCCGATTCGTTTGTGTGGTGCGAGAGCATTCGCAAATCGGAAATTAAGAGCTGCGGACCAGAAAAAAAAAAGGGTTCGAGATGTCGTCCAGATGATTTGTGAGTTCACCTAGGTATCTCACTTGTCGGATCATTCACGTGGCCATCTTGGGCGAGAGCGATTGTGCGTGTTGTCGAAGTTCACTGGAAGCACTCCGCTCTACGCCGCCAGTATCCCATCAATGCTGGTGAAGCTGTGTCGTATAAACAGTGGAGTGGTCCCCAGGCCGATGTTGTCCATACACAGAACTGGACGCCTCCCCAGCCTGCTGCTGCTGCTGGCCATAGACGGAACTCGATGTGTCGCGAGGCGGCTGCTGCTGATACACGCTATTTGAGGACTCGCCGCCTGAGTGATGGGATTGCTGCTGCTGCGAGTGCGAGTGCGAGTAAACGTTGTTGCCCTCTCCGGGAGCCGAGACTCCAGGAGAAGACGCTGATTGCTATAAGCTCTCGCCCATCTCCCCCATGTCGCCCAGGTCGCCCATGTCGCCCGACAGCTGCGCGGCGCGCTCGCGGCACGCTACGGGCGTGAAGCCGGTGCCGACCTTGTTCGCGACGATGCGCCACTTTTCGTTCTCGTAGTCCTGCAGTGCGGTGCGCAGCTTTTGGTCCTGGAGGTTAAAGTTAGCGTTGTTACCCTAGACTGACGCCAAGTCTTCGTAAGGCTGAAGAAAACCCACCGTCTCGTCGGTCCACTGCGTCGTCTTTGCCTTCAGCTTCGTGCAGTATCGAACCTGCAACGTCCCACTCGAGCGCCCGGGAAAGAAGTCGGCGATCTGCTTCCACGTGAGGCTTTTGTTCTCCTTCAGGTCGATGAGCAACTGGTCGTCTTCCGGTGTAAACTTGAGCTTCGGTCCCCTGGGTCGCGCAGCTGGCGCCGGCATGCCCTCTTGCCCCACAACGCTCGGCGCGCCGCCGCCTCCCCCGTCTTCGCGTCGCATCATCTTCGACGGCGGCCCTGTGTCGGGTAGGCGATGGTGATGATGTGTTGGATGCGCGCTGCTCGCAGCAGCCTGGGCGTACGCGGCCCCAAGCGGCGTCTGCTGCATGGACTCGATGTCCGCTTGTTCAAGGTCCGGCATGCCGTGCACTGACAAGTCGAGGTCATCTGGCCGCGATCGCTTGATCCCCGAGCTGGGCCCGGGTGCCATCGAGGGATACAGTGGCGCCACGACTGAGTGCGGCGACGGACCTGGTGCGCCGAAATGCGAGGACCCCGGATGGGACAGCCTATGGTGTCCCATCTGGTTGGGATCCATCAGCACTGGCAGCGATCGATGCGCCGAGGGGTGATGTTGCTGTGGCTGCTGTTGCATGTGCGTGTAGTGGGACTCTGTCGGACTTTCGTGGAGAATGGATGACCCCGTGTGGTGGAGCGAGCCCCGGTGGTGGTGCTGCTGCGAGCCATATCCGTGAGGCTGCTGGTTCTGATCGCCCGGATGCGAGTCCTGTGGTGAGTAGTCGACATTGTAGTCCGCACCTAGTCGGTAGTTGCCCGCCAGCGTGTCTGAAGAGCATTGGGTCCGCCAGAGCGAACCGCTCTGGCCGGGAGCCGGAACCTGGATGGAAAGAATTGGTCTGGCTGGAGCCCCGGAGGGCTGCCGAAGTGGTCGGGGGAAAAAGGTCTTTGGTGGAGCGGGCGTAAACCACACCTTGAGATCGATGGGGATTTGCGCGAGCTGTGGTGGATGTGCGCCGTCGCTGGTAGTACAGCAACCGAGGACATGTGTCGGCGAGGTGGTAGTCGCGGCAGTCGCCGAGAGGTAGTTGAGTGTATATCGGCAGTCGCTGATGGGATGGAACGGCTCCTCACCCTGGTAGCTTTGGAGTTCAGTATGAGAGATACTTTGGCAGTGATGACAAAGGCTAGCAGTTATTCCTTCTCAAACAACTCTCAGATCCTCCCAGCCAACATCTCTCCAAACAAACTTCTCAGATATCCCGAACAATGCCCCTTCGTCTCTGCTCTTGGTCTTATGTTTTTTCGGATGTTGAAATCGGACACAGTATAACGCGCAGTGAAATGGTGTCAGGGAGTTCTTTGTAGGGGCCTTTGTAGGGACTACCTATTATCGTCCTAGTCGTCTGATATCCGGTGTCGTGTAGGAAAGTAAAAAGTCTAGCAGGGTGTGGATGCCGAGGGGAAGTACCTTCTTTATGGCTCTTCTTGCAAGCCTACTGGGAAGCTCCCCATGCGATCTGCCATGTGCGAGACAGGTACTGTTCCTGAGATGGTGCGGAGCTCGAGTGACCTCTGTCCAGCAGGGCCGGTAGCATAATTTGGGGGATCTTATGCCATGGGCATGTCACTAGGTAGAGACCCGATACCCCGGCCCTCGAGGGAGAGATGCAACGGGGATAACTGTGGCACCTTGTCAACAGGGCTCCAGATGATGGGCAGGGGGACCCCGACCCATCCATAGACTCCGGGATACAAGCATGCTTTGCCTTTTTAGGAGAACATGGTGGTATTCGGTCGGCTGAGGTGTGGGGGAGACGGTTGCACACTCGTAGCTTTTGTCATCAATGAAAAGGCAGCAAAGAAGAGCTGAAACGAGCCAAATCATGCCGGTTGAAAGGATGGTAGCATGACAGGCCCAAGGACAACAGCGCCAGATGACACCCAAGACAGCGACAAGCCCTGCTCAGGGCTTCTCTTCTTCTTCGAACGTAACCTCCGCGCGCGTGTGAGAACCGGCAAAGGTTCACAGAGGAACACTAGTTGGACAAGGGTACCTCGCCGCCTCGCCGCTGTAGGCGTGAAAGTCAAGGATTTCGTTCGGGGGACAAGGCCGGTACTGCAGAGTTCATGGGTACTCCAAGGTACTCGTGGTAGCTCGAGGGACTTTGCCTGTCTGACAGCCAGTTGCTCCAGACGAGGCGGGGTCCTCCTCAAGGAAACAGGGCAGAGGCGAACAGAGTCAGAGCTACCGCCGCTCTGTGATGGAGAGGGGGGTATATTGAACTGGGGTCTGCTATATCAGTGAAGCAGAGCAGAGCGCGGTTCTCACTTGCCATAGGGCAGAAGACACCGCAGGGTCACTGCATCCAAAGAATTAGTGACCCAGACAGCCAGATTGCCGAACAAGGAATGACTAGGAATGCTCCGTTCCTCTGCCAGAGACCAGGTCGAGGATTGTAGCACCTGCCAACGACTCGATTAGGCGCGCACAGGGCCCTGGGTCCTTGACGACTTCCATCACGTCGTTTCTGTGGAGATTTGTTCGTAAGCCGGCCACATGCCGTCTCTCAGCAATTCCTCATCAGCAGATGGCTCGCCGCAACTTCCGTACTGAGAATCAAGCCCCGACGTAAGAATCCATATGGATGGGATGTAATCTCCATGTCAAGCAGATGCGTGCCATCGCCTGCGCGGCTGAGACCGAAGCCAGTGAGGGTATGGAAAGGGGAGTGGTGGGGGGACGCGCATTGTACTGTACAATACAGTACTTTTTCAGAAGAGGTTGCGCGCGCGGAGGAGACCCAGCAAAATGACGACGTGCAGGACCGTTCTGCGACCGGAGCTTCGAGCACGCGGCTGTCTGGCGACCTGGCCAAGACCGCAAGGCTGGGTTGTTGCCACAAATCTGAGAGATGTTTCCGTGGATCCAACTAGGATGACAGGTCACCAGACTTGGCTGGGGTGTTTATCTCATGCATCCCCCCCTCCCTCACGGTATTAAGCGACAACGAGGTTGATGCTGCTGCTGCTGCTGCTGCGGATGTAGTACCTGTTGAGATACTCGGCGCCGAACGATTCCACCATCCAGGCACGAGTGAGATGTGCGTCCGTGCAATGGTTCAATGTTGGCGATGGTCAAATCCAAAGGAGGTGACTTACGGAGTACACGAGAGCATCATCTCAAGGGCACTGTTCCATGGGCGGGGGTCATCGTGAAGGACATACAGGGACTCATTGATCCTTGCAGCACCGGTGCCGCTCAAATTGCACGATTCAATGCTGCCGGATCCGCGCTGATGATTCGACCTTTGATGTTCTTGCCTGGAATCCACCGGTGTGTCGAGTGTCATTAGAGTCGAATTGTTTTCCTGGCTTGCTGTCATATTTTTTTTTTTTACCAGAGCAAGCCGAGTGGTTCGTGAATGTCGCCATTGTCGACCAACGGATGGGAAGGCGCAGGCTGAAGCCATCGAGGGCGATTGGGTCTCCAGGGATGCGCATGAAAGGCCAGGCGTTTCATGGAACCTGGCAATAAAAGTTGAATTATGCGAAACCGCAAAGGGCCTAGTCAACACTCAACGGTAACTTCGACAGTAGAAGTCGAGCTTCTAGAAGAGGCTTCTAGTGCACTTGATCCAGCCGAGAGCCGGGACCTGGTTGATCAGGTCGTGTATCCTGCTCATTGTGCAGTTCCAAGCCCGTACCGACCGGCTGGGTCCGTGAATAGCTTCCTCGCGTGTGCTGCAACGTGTCGGCGAATATGGAAGCGCGGAGTCGACTTGGAGCATCATGCGTACATATGACCCCCGACGGTTGGACTCGCTCCATGGCCCCTTATGGCCCCTCGTCGACAGCGGGGGTGAAACCGCGGGAAAGGATCGTCAGGGCGCTGCGTGGGTGATGGAACTGGAAATTGATGGGTGTGGATTTGGGTAGTGTACCGCATTTGTATGACGGCCGGACAAGACCGGCCTATTCACGAGTGGCCTTTGCACCGCAATGCCAGCAAACTGTCTAGGCATTATGGCTTTTCTTTGCAGGAAGAAAAGTGTCGACACTCAAAAATTGACAATATGCCCGGTCAAAACGAACAACGGTTGTTTATGTCTGCCTGTCGGCAGCATCTGTAGTGTAGGACTTCCACCGGGCGCAGCTGTGGAAACACGGCCAGCTATTCCGGCCTATAAGTTGACAGCTGGCAGCACGATCCGCTCCCCTGCCGCCTTTGGGTCATACAGGCACATCAAAACAGGCAGTTGCACGAGACCTCGCCGCCGACCATACGGGATTGACGAGGCATATGGGCTGTGCTTGTCCAATCGGCAGCCCTAGCTGCCAGTGAACATCATTTGCATGTTGAGGATGGCTAAGGCCCTGACGCCACACAAGGTTGCAGCGTGGCCCGCGTGGCTTGGGCACCGTGGCATCTCGTGTTGGGTCCTTGCTGATGCAAAGCGTGCAGATGACACTGACAGCATCCTCGACGATAGCCTCGCGTACTCGCCGGCCTGCCGGGCTGTAGCCGCGTGGCAACCACGTTTGCATGGAGCGATGAATGTGGCTTGCGGCCTAGCGGCCCTAATGCAGCTATTGGCGATAGAGCGGCGGGCCCGGGGTCGGTGGCTGCTCGTGTCGTCAGGGCTGAAGCCAGTGGGTGACGATGAGAATTAATTGACCGATTGATTGCTTGCAGGAACATGCAATATAGGCACGCCCGTTGGTGGAGCTGGATGATGGAGTTTTTTTTGATATGGAACAATATGTTGAAGGAGGCGGATTCCGGTGGTCACGGCAAGCAGGGATCAGGCTCCAAAATTAGGGTGTGCGATCTCCGAAAGGCAGGGAAGAGCTACCCAGAGTCTGTGCGTCTACTGCACTATCAGACTTCCTTCCTTCTTTGCAGTCAGACCCAGTCTTATTGCATACGGGCCCGTACGCTGCTATAGTGATGTGCTGCAGGCATCATCTCACTGACACCAAATACTGGAAGGTTGTGCTCCACCCGGAAGATGCTCCGGCCCCTCGACACGACACATACCATACCTAGGTACTTTGTATTGTACAACCCGCACGACCCACGCGGTTGCGCACGGAGGTCTACGGATGTTGGTGATGGCCTCACTTTCTGTCACCTGTTTGCGGATCAAAACAGGCGAGGCCGAGCAGATCTTGCGCACGCTGCGCTGGGCTCTGCATTGCAAGAGTCAGTTCGCCGCTCCAGTCACAGTGCCGAGCCGAAAAGGTTCTGAAGCACGGATCCAAGAACATCAAACATTGCGCGGCCTACCAGAACTTTCCGTTGCTTTTTCCCTACGGTGTAAAAGTACTTGCCAACTCATCAGCCATACGGCACTACAATATGGTACTGCAAAGGAAGAGTACTATGTAAGTACCTACCTGAGCATCCACCGTGACGACCTTGGGCGTGGACTGGGGCTCCCTACAAATCCGCAAGTACGAGCTGCCAATTCCCCGGCCCCCTCGTCCTGGGACCCGATCCGAACAATGGACTCGCGGCCGGACCGTTGGTGATAAGACATCGGGCTATAGAGAACAAACTCCACCATAAGTCAGTCAGTTAACTCTCAATAGTATCTGCAGATTATCGTTCGTGCGTGCAATCTTGGCTTCAACCTGGACAATACCTAGGTATGTATCATCATAATAACTCTTTGCACATGGCAGCCTGTCGCGTCATAACGTCCGAACAAGCTTTAGAAACAAAAAGAGCCACTTTTATTATCATAGTCGCCCTGGTTGAGCTGATCTACCCGCTCCTCCGTCTAAGCTTAAACACTGCCGCTATACCCAGCTGCTGTCACCCACAAATCTGTGCCTCGTTGTGCGACGGGATTGGCAAGAAGATGAAAAGAATGCAACAGACGCGCAGTACCTAATGCGAGGCGCACATTGCCCAATGCCCTGGGCATGCTCTAATGGGAGTTCGGCTGGCCTCCTGATCTTCGTGATCATGTTTGACATTGCTAGCTCGTGGGCCCATGACTCTGCAAACGTTGACACAAGTTCGTGCACCACAAAGCGCAACGGCCTCGGATGGGGGCCACAATGGCTGGCAAGGCTGACAAGGCTGCATGGAACCCCTGGGGAGATCTTCCATGCATGCTTCCAGAAGTTCCAGAATCTCCTCTTGGCTTTCGTCGTAGGACCTTTTGTTTTTTGAAGAGAACATAATTCTACTTACCACACCACTTTTTGCAAATTTGACCGAAGGCTGTCCGTCAAGTCCACCCTCAGAATCAAACTGGTACCAGGATCAACATCTTGATGCACAACTTGGCAGTGGAGGTGAAGCCATGGGCGGCCTCCCATGCAGAATGAAGCATATAAAACTCCAGATTACCCTTCCCACGGTTTGAAATTGCTTGTGGTGCAGGTAATCACACCAGATCTATGCAACATTTAAGCGAGCCACAGGCTGGCCCTCTTTGGGAAGGTCATCGAGGTGGCACGGTGGTAGCCGGGCGTCGCCCGAATGCTGATGAACCAGGATCCATTGCAACAAGGCTGAGTTGTGAGCGTGGGGTAGCTGGGTAGTGTATGAAGATGTCTCAAGCCACATTCCACCACTCCCGAGACTCTGGACGGAGTATTAGATGCCCTTGCCTTATTATTAACTCATTCAGAATCAAGGTATCCCACAGTAGTTGTCCCATAATAGGTATCCTATAATAGACATCCCATAGTAAATATCCCACAGTAAGTATCCTACGGCAGGTATCCTATGGCAGGTATCCTATTCAGCCTTAAGACCCGCTTCCTACGTATTTGCTACGCTCAGCCTCACAGCCTCGCGACCTCGGATGGGAAAGTACCGTGATGTAACCGCGACACAGACCCACACTACATCTAACAATCCCGACCCCCACAAAACAGCCCCTAGGCCTGTCGTACATCGTCCACGACTTGCGACTGGATTAGCGGGATACGCCACAAAGTATGGTATGCCATCGCATTGTTCCGCACATCGAGTCCAACTTCCCACAGACGGCGGCTAAGCTAAACTTGACAGCTGCGTATCATTAATGCACAGCGTCCAGCTAGCCACTCAACGACTTGAAGACAAGCCGCTGGGTGAAACTCGAGAACAACCGTCCCGTGCCTAGTGCACCAGCATCGCGGTAACTGTGCCCCGTGTGCCTGGCTAGGCCAGATGCGGTGCTAACTAGACGATCGCTTTGTGTAAGTACCTAGGTAGTAGCATGTACCTCGCCAGCAAACTCGCCAACTCGCATCGTCTGATGAGGCATTGATGCATAACCGTCAGCAATTTCTCAAGATTCCGTCTACAGAGTAACAATCGTCATAGTCACGCCAGCGGCATCAAGACGAAATTCAGAAATAACTCAACCAATACAACCCAATCTACGACAAAAATTTAAGAAAATGTGACAGCAGCCATCATCATCATCATCAAGCGGAGTTCTGCGCCCTTCAACCACAGCGTCGCGTTGACACCGGAGAACCCCTTGAAAGACCCGTCCCTCCACGGCACACTAAAAGAAAATCCCCGCGCCAATCGCCCTCGAATGCCCGGGTCCCCCAGTGACATGTCAGATTCGATAGTGCTTCAGGCCATCTCCGCGATGCCATGCGAGCCATGCGGGAGGGCTTTTACGCGCAAGCAGGAACAAAACGCCAGTGTCCCATCGTGAGTGGGGATTTCTTTTTCTTTCTGCGGGATGCGCTGCGCTGCGCTGCGCTGCGCTGCGCTGCGGGCCAGAGACCACGGAACCACCCGCCGCTGTGCTCGGCTGCCGTGCGAGCGCCTGGCTGTCGTGCTTCAGGATTGCCTTGACGAGGGCGGGATTTTTGCGTTTCCCGTATGAAGTAAAGTGTCCGCGGGTAATCGTGTTTAGTTTATGCATGTTTCACAAAATGCGTATGCACGTATTGTGTGCATGTACTGTATGTGCTGATGGTGAAGGGTGAAGCTATTTTGGCTGTGTGCCGGGCCGATGTGTCTGCCAGGCGTGGAAAGCCTTTTCTCCGCCGACGTCTAAATTCGGAAATGCGCGACAGGACACTGACATCTACTGTGTTAGACCCCTGACCTGGCTATGAGAGTGATAATGCATTGTTACCTGCTGTGGGATACCTGCTGTGGGATACCTGCTGTGGGATACCTGCTGTGGGATACCTGCTGTGGGATACCTGCTGTGGGATACCTCCTGTGGGATACCTCCTGTGGGATACCTCCTGTGGGATACCTCCTGTGGGATACCTACTATGGGATATACATAACACCTGCTATGGGATATACATAACACCTGCTATGGGATATACATAACACCTGCTATGGGATATACATAACACCTGCTATGGGCATTGTGACATCAACTGCAGCGTAGAAAAACCCACCCGCCGGCAGTCAGTGTGGCGTGTGAGGACTCGACGCCATGAGGCTGGACGGCAGCCACACGAGGCTGAGAACATACTTGCTCGCTCATGGAGCTGTTTGGTTCTCACTGTGAGATTTTTACGATATTGGGTCACCACCCGCGCTGCCTAAGGCGAATAAGCCTTGGTTGTGCCATCAGAAAAGTACATTCTTTAGTGTGAGCTTCAGATAATGCAAGCTGCCATGCCTAGAAACGCCCGCATCGAACCCCGCCAACCCCATCACCGCCAATGTACGTTCGAAACGACCGATGTGTATTACAAAGCACTCTCGTCTTTTTCTTCCTCACACACCGCTATCTAAAGAATGGCCTGACCGCCCCAGTTTGGCTCGCCGATCCACGGGCGATCAAACCCAACCTAGAAGGCTGCTCGCCCAGACTTTTCCGACCACGAAGCAATCAGTTGACCCCCATTGTCTTCCAGCTGTTCTTCTCTTCCACGGCCCGAACACCCGACACGGCGATTATAGACCCAATCAAGCGAAATTGTCGCTGCGATCCACCCAAATGTCCTCCAGCTCCGCAAAGCTCTGGAAGTGCACCGGCCGGTGCCCGTCGCTGTAGAAGGGCAAGGGCGTGTCGAGCTTGACGCGCACCGGCTTCTTCTCGAGCCCGGAGAAGGCAGCGCCCATGAAGCTGTAGTTCCACTGACCCGACTCCGGCACCAGGAAGAAGCCTCTGTAGCGCGGACTGAGCAGCAACTTCCGCTTCTCGCCCATGGTCGTCGTGAAGCCCTGCGGTTGGTCGCTCTGCAAGTCACGGTTGTCCACGCCCCACTTGTAGCCTTGGGGAGTGAGGGCCCATGCTGACAAAGACACACTGCCAGGCGTGAAGGACACATCCACAGTGAGCGTCTTGTTCTTGTCCCACTCGGGGTGGGCGTCAAGAAGCTTGGCGTGCTCCGTGACGTCGGCTGCTGACATGTAGGGAAGCTCGTTGCCGGACATCGTGTGGATCAAGCCGAGAGGCTCCATACCCTTCAGCATCTCGTGTTGGGGAAGTTGCTTGGGCAGTTGGACGTTGCGGAGTCCACCGATCTGAGGTACCAGAACGATACACTTGATCTCCTTGACCTGGTCATTGTCAGGCGGCGAGGCTCCGTACAGATACCCAGCTACCTGGACACGAAGATCCGCAATCGTGATAAAGCGCTTGAGGATGTTGTTCGGCATGACGTAGGTAATGTCATCCAGGTCGTTGTCCGCCGGAGACACGTAGATGTTGTTCGAGCGGGTCCGTAGGTTCGAGCTCGCGATGGCCCGCGTGCGCCATTCCGTCTTGGACGCAAATGTCTGCTGCTCGAATTGAGACGTCGTGGTGACGATGATCTCCTCGCCGTGTACGTTTTGCGTCTTGGTTGTGACGGCAGTGACTTGCTGCTGCTCTTGCTGCTGCTTCTCGATCTCCGCTGCCTGTTGTCGCTGGAGCGAAGGGGCGGATATCTCCATTCCGAGGATGATATCGCGTACTTCACTGCTTGTCAAGCTGGAGACATTGACGTTGTTCTTCTTGCCATAATCATTCAGGATCAGATCACGCAAAGACGTTTCCACCTTCACCCAGTCCTCATCCGCCAGAGTTGGCCAAATGTGGTGCTCTTGCGTGATGACCGTTTTGTCCGGTCGCAGGATCATTTTCGTTTTGTCCATGTTTACATGCAACGCACGAAGAATGAGGATCAATCTGGAGAAGGCCGTGTATGATGAAATGGTCTTGAGCCACTCATCGTACAAATTAAACAGCACCATCTGCGGCTCAGTAGCCTTCAGAATCATGTCTCCGAGCTTCTCAACCTTCATCGCAGCCTGGAACGGCAGTTGCAACTCGGAGGCTCGGATCGAGATGTTGGGGAAGTCAAGCAGATTGACTTCCAGGGGATCCAACAGACCCTTTCTGGTCACGATAAGCTGCTTGGGCTGCTCCTCGACAGGCAGGGACCGAATTAAAGCAGCAACTTCCTCGGCGGTCTAGATAGAAGTCAGCATCTTTCCACGAGTCATAAATACGGGGCAAAATTCGCACCTTCCACTTGGCCAATTGTCCAAGACGCTTCTGTCCGGCCCAAACCGAGGTGTGGATGATCTTCAGGAATAGTTGGCCGGTTCTAGGGTTGAAGATGAAGATGGCGCCGTTGATTGGCTTCGTTGTCAAGTTCCCCTCGAAAGTCTTGTGAATTGTAACACGGTAGACGTTCGTGTCGTCGATGAACAGCTGGGTCTGGTTCGAGAACAGCTCCGAGTAGTTCTGAGAGTTCAGGAACTCCTGATTCGACTCAGAAGCATACAATTGAAGACCCTTGCGAATGCGCTCTCTGAGGACAAACAAAGCCGGGTTCGCTTTCATGATCTTGGCCATGGCCTGCTGAATGAGATTCTTCAGGCCGGGAAAGTATTGACCGTAGGCCGAGTACAGACCATAGGCCAGGTCAATTCCGATCATTAAGCCGGTGGCCGAAGGGTAGAGACTCATGCTGTCGGTGGTGTAATCCAGGTACTTGCTCCTCACGTATCGTTCAATGTCGTGGGAGTCATAATCTCCGTAGCGGAGCTGCACGTCCACCCAGAACTTGTTAGTGGTCGTCGGCTCAACCACGTCCTTAGTGTCGAAAAGCATGGAGGGTCTCGTGACATTCCACTTGTGCGACGCAAAGACCGAAATGTCGGCACAGGACGAGTTCATCTTGTAGGACTTTCGAGGGTGGATAGTCTCCTTTTGCACAGACTCGATGCCGAGCGACTCGAGCTCTTGGTCGAAGACCTGGCAAAGATCCATCGTCACGCTCTCGTGGATCTTCTGCCACAAATGCGCACGGAAGATCTGGATGAGTGAGATCTTGAGCGTCGGAATCTTGCCGTGCAGGAATATTCCAGTCAAATCGAGTTGAACCTAGAACAACGTCAGAATCACTGTAGTCTTGTTTTGCACGGGACGCGGTATACCAACCTGAAATCCCACATATACGTTAGCCCTGTTGATCGTGGGCGACCACCAGAGAGTGAAGCGTCGGTTCGGGATCTGGTTGAGACCGGAACGCTGGGCATTTGTGAGCTTCTTGAACTTCATTGACTCTTCGAATCCTGAAGCCTTCTCCCAGAAAAGTCCTTCCCATGTCGGGAAGCCTGTGGCCTGGAACAGCGTGTGCTCAAGGATCGTTTCAACACCACCCAGAGCCTGGATGACATCTGTTCTGTACGCGTTCAGATTCCACAGCTTGCCGTCGTGCCTCTGTGACGTCCAATGGAATGGATTGGCGCGCATCTGTTGGTAGATCTTGAACTCCGACCGAGTCCTAAATCCCTTGTCGAAGGAGAGTGTGCTCCTATCCTTCTGGAACAGCGTATTGATACGAGGCAGACCACGATCCCAGCTGTCCTCGAGATCCTCAAGAGTAAGGCGGCGGTTTTGCTGGTTGGCTTCGAGACGCTTCTGGGAATATTCTGTCCACACCCGCTGCGAGTCAATGAACTCGGACTCCCAGGGGATGATGTAGCGGAAGATGTTCGGAATCAGAGTCTCCTCGTCATGCGACATGCCGGCGCGGTAGTGCGTGACACCGGTGTCCGTCTGCTTCGACCACCTCTTGTCAGAGGCTGGAATGAGAATATGAGAACCGCTGATCATTCCCAAGCCTCCCAATTCCTTCGGTGTGTAGAATACCGCGGGCGGGAAACGTGAAGGCATCTTGGAATTGAGTCCAATTTTGACGCGGGTTTGGATCTTGGTCTCACACTTGACGATCGTGTCCAAGAGATTTATGGTCGAGACCGCAGCTTCCCTGTAATATGTGAACAGAGCGATAAGAGCAGTGTTCCCTGTCGATTGTTAGAAGCAGGGACTCAAACAGCAGGAGCGAGCTGTAGTGGTACTTACATTTGTTTGCAATCTTCGTGAAAGTCGTAGAACCAGACGACATGAGAATCTGACGGATTCTGTTATTAAACTTCTGCACGTCTTCCTCTGTGACCTGGAGGAAGGCGTGCGCGGTCCTCTCCTTGGTTGTGTTGTCAACCAGCGACCAAACAGAATCCTTTACAGGGAACTCCTCGTTCTGGTTGCGAATCTTGGGCAGGATGCGAACCTCGAATCCGCACATGGAGAACAAGAGGTTAGGGTTGTCTCGACTGTAGACGCTAGCGAAGGTCTCGTCCCACTCGATGGTGCTGATCGACCGAGGTAGACGGTTCTTCAGGTCCCAAAACACCGCACGACCAAGATTGACATCGTGCCTCATCAGTCTCATACGAGAGTCTCGAGGCCAGCACTTCTTGCTCTTGTAACCAATCACGTTCTCAAAGTTCGGGTCAGGTTGCTCAGTCAAGAATCGCTGGATTAAATCCCTCGACTCGTCCGCAGTGAACCTCAAGAACATCCAAATTCGGTCAATATAGCGGGTGTAAAGACGAATTGGGTGCTTGACCTCGGTCTCGCGGTCTCGGAACTGAAGGAAGTCGTTCGGGCTCTGCGGTGGGCCAGCAATCTCGGTCGCTCGCTGGGGGCCCAGCAGCAACAGGTCAAGAACGAGACCGTAGTACTGAAAGACAAAGGCTGAGAACTGCAGACCACGGATCATACCGTAGCTGTTGACGTGATTCATGTCCTTGTAGGTCAAGGTCACGTTGTTCTTCGCCGTGATGTAGTCCGCCAAATTGTGGTCCATGATCAGCCTGAGAAGTGAGTTGAGTAGAGTCAGCTCAATCTTCTCGTAGACCTTGGACAGCTGTGTTTCGATCATGACATTGCACTCGCCATCCTCAGTCACCCAGACCTTGTCCAAGTTGTTGATGCCTTGAGCCCACTTGTAGGTCAGCAACGGAGGCACTTCGGAGTCGGAAGGCTTGATCCACGCAGGGAACAAATGACGTTGGTCGGCCTGGTACCAGAGGTACTGATCCAAATACGCATCGCTGATCTTCTCGATAGGCTCGATGTCGTACACAGGGTTGATGGTACTGTAGTTGTCGTTCATGTCGATGCCCACCTCCTTGAACGCGCGCTGAGTGAGCAAGAAACGCTTGATACGTTCCAAGGTTGTGCCAGGACTGTCGTAGGCTTGCTCAATAAGCGCCAACTCCTCGCGCTGGCTCTGGTTGAGTCGACCCTTGGTGGAATATGCTTCCCGGAGCCGTTCGAGGGCCAAAATCAGAATCTTGGTGTCGTGCTTGTAGGACACACTGGGGAACGGGATCGGAGAGAATTTTCGTGATTCGAGCCAGTGCACCATGGTCGTGTAGATCGCGACAGCCTCCTCAGACGACACGTACGGGCCGTCCTTCATGTGATTGTGCTGCCGCTCTTGCTCAGCCTTCAGCCAAAGCCGCGTGAGACGTCCGACGTTCTTCTTCGCCACCGTCTTGTCGACCGTGGCACCTCTCCTGATTCTCTCCCGGTTGTAGTGGGCAACCGAGATCCACCAGTCGGCCTTTGCCTTCACGTACCGCAGGATGATGTTCTCGATAGCAGCTGGCAGACCGGGAACCTTCCAAGGAATGTTGCTCTTCCAACACCTCCATGCCTCAGACAAGTGCTGCAACACGGTATTCACCTTGTTCTGCTTGATACCTTCCGGCATCATGTCCATAAGATCCGCCATCACTGAGGCACGGAGCTCGAGGTCGAAGTGAGACTCGACACGCTGCTTGGTGACCGTCTTGGCGACACCCTTGGAATGACGACCTTCGAATTGACGCGAAAGCAGATTTCCCAACCACCGCTCAAGAAGAGGAATGATACCGCGCATGAAAAATAGCCACACTCTCCACGCTGGTGCCCAGAAACCACAACCGGGTCCCTTGCCTACTGGTCCGGCGTTGAACCGGTAGTAGATCAGATGCTTCAAGTCCTTGCATGTGCGAATCTGGTGCATGAGCTTGTACTTGTAACGGTACATGCCGGTAAGCTGGCCAACATGATTGAAGGCGTAGAGGATACCGTCGGCCAACTGGAAGGCATCAATGTTGCCCAACCGGTACTGCACTTGTGCATCGACAATCAGCTTAGTCAGCCGAAGAATCTCGCGCATCAAGTGGAAAGCATTGCCGAAACGAGACTTTTTTCGCTCTTTGGTGGTCAGTGTCTTGACTGGCTTCAGATTGAAATTATAGTCGAGGTGGAGGTAGGTCAAATTCTTGCGGTGAATGAGCAGATTCAGCATATTGAAACCCTGCCGGCAGACCTGCAGACCTGCTTCGACCCAGTCAATAGTTGTCTGCTGGAAGAACTTGGTGGCCTTCAATGTGCGGAGCAAGTCTTGTCTCTGTAATGACTTGGGCTTGCTCTTATGTAGCTCATTCAAGACAAAAGACTTTAGCATCTTCTGATACGAGACTCGCACCTTGACAGGTTGCTTGGGCGGACAGTGCTCCAGATACCACTGTTTGATGAGCGGAACGTCCTGAGCTCGGACCATGCGACCGGACCGGCGATCGAAGGGAAACGGCGCCCACCACAGCTCGATAGCGGACGCGGTCTCATCCGTGTACAGATCCTCGTCCGCCATGAAAGGCTCGACACCCGCTGGAAGAGTAAAAGCCTCCTCTTCTGGCTCCTCATTGCTGCCCACACCAAAGAGTTCATCCTCGTGGCTGATCGTCAGGTTTTTGGGGGCGACGTCGCGCAAGGAAATTGGGTTGATAGCTTTATCGAAGTAGAAGGCGGGCAGACTTGGGTCCTCGTTTCTGGTGTACACAGTCTGAGGGTAAGAGTGCCAGGAAAGGTGGACACTGCGGGGCAGAGAGTTGTACAAGAATGGGAAAGCGACCCGGTACTCGGTCCTGACGGGCTGTCTGAAAATGATGCGGTCGATGGCGTTGAACTCGCCAAAGTCCTCATCGTTGGGGTCAATGTCCTTGTAGAGCGGCTCGAACCGGGGACCGCCAGGAAGTGCGACATTGAGTGCTTTGGCTGTCGAGAAGCCCTTGAGATCAAAGAGGTAGAAATAATTCTTATCGTAGACGTCGGAGACCAAGGGCCTACTGAGTCGGTATAAGGCGGCCATCTGGGGCAAAGTCAGATTCCACTTCTTGTAACTCGGACCGTTGACGTGCTGTGTGTCGAGAAGCGGTCGGTGGTCGTAGAACCAATCGTAGATAGCCTCATCGTCCTCTTCGTCCAACTCCATCTGCACCGGCTCGAGTGGCTCCACATCTTCCAAATTCTCCGACCACGACAGTGGAGGCTCCTCGTCATCGAAGGGAGGGAATCGCATCCTCTTGAACAGTCGTCGGTCGCTCTTCTCTTTCCTCATGATGACCCACATGGAACCCCATTGTGCTTGAAAGACCGGCTCAATCACACGAGGCACCTCGTTGACGAGTGTCAGGCATCCATTGACGTGGTAAAGAACTTTGACCTCTCGCGCCGACTCCCAGGGCATGGGCATGTTTTCCAGCAATTTCATAACCGCATGCGGCATGAACTTCAAGGCGCCCAGGTAGCTTCTCTTGTCGGCCGTGTACTTTTTCTGCGACACATCGCCAATGTCCTTGACGATCTTGCGCAAGTGCTCGGGCGGCATATCAGCCTTCTGGGTCTCAACGTAGCCTCCCTTGCGCTTCTCACCGAAGCGATTTCGCTGCGAACGAAGCCATTCCTTCTTCTTCTGTTCGAATTTGGCAAGTTGGGGGTCTGCGGTCGGTCGGAAGCCTGGCGGCGGTGGTGGCGGCGGTGCGCCGGGGGGAGGAGGCAATTGCGATGGTGGAGGCGGCTGCGCAGAGTCGGGAGGGGGAGGAGGTGGGCCCCAGCCTGGAGGAGGAGGTGGTGGAAGGCCAGACATGGTGACGGCTGTTCGAAGGCGTCGGAAGGCGTCAAGAGAGACTCGAGGAAACTGGTCCGTTCGCTATGTCCGCAGGGCGCGAACAGCGGGACAGTTTCACCTGTGCGCGCAGTTTAGCAAGGAAAGTTTGCTGTATGTTGTCAATGTCTTGTTCGCGTACAGCTGGTCTTGAGGTGTGGGGATCATCAGGAAGTTGTGACGATGACCCGATGTGGTTGCGGATGGGGAACGAGCTGGACAGCTGAATCGAGTGGCGATCGAGCTTGTCATGGACCCAGGGTGAGGTTTCGTAAAAACATCATTCGCTCTGCCTACTGTACGCGACTGAACACTTCGTACTAGTCTGAATTAGGACTAGTGGCCTGGGTCCACTTCCACACGCTGTCGGCCTGCAACAACGGCGGGAAAGTGAAGCTATCTCGGCAATCTCACACAGTAGAAGTACCTTTGGTGCGAGTCGCATCCTTATGTGAAGCTGTTCCTGTTCTTTCCTTCAGCCCGCACTCAATCCATGTGAAATATTTCTTGGAGTTGCGTAGACAGGAATCTCAGGACGCTGCTGCATATACAGTACCGTACGGGATCCTGGATCTCGCTACGGAAAACCATACTCTGTGCCTTGACGAGCATTGAACTGAGTTGCCAGATCGTTCCCTTGGTCCCCGCGGTCACTAAGCTGACCAAAATCACGAATAGTTACATCGGTGCTGAAGCTTTGCTGCCGCTTGCTGATGTGTCTGTAGGAGATATAGACACGCGACGGGTCTCAGTTTGCAGACAGCATTCTCAGAATTGGCAGGGATGGCTGGATATCAACGTGTAATGCCGGTCTGTTCTCCGGGATAAGGAAAATTCTCAGGCTGCCACTTGTCACCTTCAGTAACAATTTCAGCTTTGACCAAGCCCTAGAGAAAATGATTCCATATTATTGTGCATTTTAGTTCCTCAATTTGCCGAACTTTGTGACTGAATCCTTGTGGCGAGCAACAGAAGTCCCAAACAATTCGAAACCGCCAGTACTGGCAAGAGCCGTTCTCAGTCAGCTGATTTTGCCCCACTAAAACGCGGGCGGGAAAGATTTTGGTTTAGCTCTGCCTCAGACAAAGGCGATTCCCCTCCATCTTCCAAACCAACCCACAGGCTCCCACCCAGCCCCTTCTTCAACAAACAAAGCAGTCGGCCCACGTTCAAGCGACTTGCGACATCCATCAAACTGCGTACTCACACAGTCAGTACAGTCACACACGCAGTCAAGATGTCCAGATTCTTCCGCAGCGCCGACGACAGCTCGTCCGAGAGCAGCAGCGACGAGGAGGAGATCTACTCTGGCGAGGAGGAGGAAGAGAAGGAGGAGCAGTCCGACGACGACGACTCCGATGAAGCATCCGACGACGACGATTCCGACGATGATTCCAGCGACAGTGATGCCGGCAAGGGCAAGGGTGGCAACCGTTTCTTGGAGGGCGCGTCCGAGAGTGAGGACAGCGACGCCGAGCAGACCACCAAGGTCAAGTCGGCAAAGGACAAGCGAAACGACGAGCTCGAGGCCACCATTACCTTGATCACCAATGCTGAGAAGATCAACGACTGGAATACCATATCTACTGGTGAGCCTTGAGTGCTTTTCTACTGCTTCGCGATTCTGCTGTGATACTGACCCTGCGCCAGAGTTCGACAAGCTTAACCGCCAGACCGAGAAGCTCAAGGGTGCGGGCAAGGCCCCCAAGGGTTACATCAAATGTATCGCCGACCTCGAGGACTTCATGAACGAGGCCATTGCAAAGCAGAAAGTCAGCGCGAAAAAGATGAACAAGTTGAACGCCCAGGGTCTCAATGCCGTCAAGCAAAAGATCAAGAAGACCAACAAGGAGCACCAAGCTCAGATCGACGAGTACCGCGAGGACAAGGATGTCTACATGTTCGATTCCGAGTCCGAGGAGGAGGCCCCGAAGCCCAAAAAGGTTCGCATCAAGGAGAGTTACGCCGCCACCGGCGACGACGACGAGGATGACGAGGGTTTTGCGACTGTTGGTAAGGGCGGAAAGCTGCTGCAATTCACGCCCGAGAGCATTTTCAAGCACCTCCGATCGATCATGGAGTCTCGAGGAAGGAAGAACACGGACCGTGTTGAGCAGATCAAGATCATGGAGAAGCTGAACGAGATATCCACCACTCCTTATCAGCGCATCCGTGTTCTGCTGACCATCATTTCCACTCGATTCGATCTTGGCTCTGGCGCTGCTACGTCTATGGCCACGGATCACTGGAAGGCGGCCGAGAGGGAGATTGGACAGCTGCTGGACACCCTGAACGAGCACACCGAGTATGTTGTTCTGTCCAACGCCGAGGAGTGGGAGGATGACGAGGTCCCACCGACGCTGCAGGAGGGCGAGAAGTACATCAAGATTCCCGGAAGCGTGGTGTCGTATATCGAGCGTCTCGACGACGAGCTCACGCGGTCTCTGCAAAACATTGATCCGCACACCTCAGAGTACATTGAGCGTCTGACGGACGAGTCGTCTCTGTACAACTTGGTTGTCAAGTCACAGCTCTACTACGAGCAACTACGCAAGGACACCACCTTGGAGATCGACCAGGAGAACGTCAACCGCATCATGAGCCGTCGTTTGGAGCACATCTACTTCAAGGTAAGTTCAAGCGCCTTTCTTGCCTCCTTTGCCTCAGGACGCGTCGCTAACAAGATTCCAGCCCTCCACAGTGGTTAAGACTCTCGAAGAAAACTTATGGAAGTCTCTGCCCGCCGACGTGGACTCTGCCATTACACCCAAGGCCAAGAGCAGCGATGTTCTGGACCTCGTTAACGTGATCAGCAACTACCTCTTTGTCAACAGCGAGGGCTACACTCGCGCAAGGGCCATGCTCTGCCACATTTACTTCAAAGCTTTGCACGACGACTACTACAAGGCTCGCGACATGATGTTGATGTCTCATTTGCAGGATTCTATCAGCACCTTCAACGTGGCAACCCAGATTCTGTACAACCGCACGCTTGTGCAAGTCGGTCTCTGTGCATTCCGTGCTGGCCTTGTGTACGATGCTCAGAACACACTACAGGAGATTTGTGGCAGTGGCCGTCAAAAGGAGTTGCTTGCACAGGGCGTCATGATTCAGCGTTACAGCCAAGTTTCCCCAGAGCAGGAGCGTCTTGAGAGGCAACGACAGCTGCCCTTCCACCTTCACATCAACCTGGAGCTGCTCGAGTGTGTGTACCTGACCTGCAGCATGCTCCTGGAGATCCCTCTGCTGGCTCAGATCGGCTCTTCACCAGACGTGAAGAAGAGAGTGATTAGCAAAACCTATCGCCGCATGTTGGAGTACCACGAGCGACAGATCTTCACTGGCCCCCCTGAAAACACCCGAGACCACGTCATGCAGGCCTCCAAGGCTCTGGCTGCCGGCCAATGGAAGAAGGCGACTGAGTTCATCCACGCCATCAAGATCTGGGAGCTGATGCCCAACTCGGAGAACATCAAGACGATGTTGGCCAAGCAGATCCAGGAGGAGGGCCTTCGCACCTACCTCTTCACATACGCACCCTTCTACGACACACTCTCCGTCGAGAGCCTCAGCACCATGTTCGAGCTGGAGCCACGGAAGACGTCTGCGATCGTGAGCAAGATGATCAGCCACGAGGAGTTGGCTGCTGCTCTCGACCAGGTCACCAAGACTGTCATCTTCCGCAAGGGTGTCGAGCTCAGCCGTCTCCAGAGTCTCGCGTTGGCCTTGTCGGACAAGGCCAGCAACCTCATGGAGTCCAACGAGCGGACTCTCGAGCAGCGGACGCAGGGCTCCACCAACGCCTTCGAGCGCTCGACGCGTGGACGTGGAGGTCGGGGTGGCGGCCGCGGCCGCGGTGGTGCTAGGGGCGGTGGCCAGACGGGGCCTAGGCAGACTGGAGGCACTCAGTTCACAGGCGGCGCCCTTGGCGCGGCTGTTCGCGGTTGAAGTTGTTGCTGCTTTGCTGTATTCTGGGTTTCCTTCTGGCCTTAATTGCATGGGACGGGTTGTCCTTGTTCGGAGGCGGGGAAAAGGATAGGAAAACTCGTGGCGATAGAATAGCGAGTAGATTATGAAACAACTCGATTGACATATCGTGCGATTGACTGACTATATGTTCGAAGACTCGACGATTTGAGCCTGGGGTCGTGGCTCACCTCTCGTCACTTCTCCTCGACTTCTACGATGTATTTGCCAAACTTTTTGCCTCGGAAGCCGGAGGATCCAGGCAGACCCTTACTGAACGACTGCGCGCTATCGCTCACATGGCAGAGTCTATTTAGATAGATGATGCCAGAGGGCTTCCCAGGACAAAGGTTGCTGTACACACAAAAGTACTGTACCTACAAGGCCCGTAGAGCATGTTGAAATTTGATCTGGAAATCCCAATGAAATTGCGGCCTGGCAAGAGTCCGAAAACCAGAAGTCTACGCACTAGTAAATTGATTCCAAATTGGAAATACTTGTTGCAGTTGTCCGTTCATCAAGAAGACAATATCTGCAGCGTTGGTGCGAGCTGGACAGGGGTGGGCTCAGTTTGCAGGGATCTGCATAACACAGGCCGACGAGTCTCCATCAAAAAAGCATCCCGGTCTCGAGCTGTGCCAGGCGCCGACTTCCACCCACGCCAACCACACTCACACCCACCCCTTCTTCTCGCCTATACGCGCCATGCCGCCGAGAATACCACTCGCGCACGTCGCAAGATGCTGCCGAACCTCCCTTGAGCGCGCGACCGCCTCGCCCCCGCGGACTGCCGCTATCGCGCCTCTGGCGTCGCTGCTCGCCGGCCTCTCCCTCCAGCCCACCTCATCGTTGTCGTCGTCGCAAACACGGCACGCCCACATCCTCTCCGACCTTCGCGACAACAAGGGCGCGTACAGCAAGCGTATCAGGAAGGGTCGCGGAGCGTCGTCGGGCTACGGAAAGACGTCTGGTCGAGGTACCAAGGGTCAGGGCCAGCATGGAAAGGTGAAGCCGTGGTTTCAGGGTGGACAGACGCCGCTGATTTTCAAGCATGGCCGTATGGGCTTTACGAACCGGTATGTGCTGCTGTTCTCCTTTCCAGAACTCTCCTTCCATCAACAGTGAGATCTACACGAGACTATGGACTAATTCGACTCTCCCACCAGCGGCAAAGAAGACCTCGCCGAAGTAAACCTCACCCGCATCCAAGCCTGGATCGACGCCGGGCGTCTCGACCCCAGGCAGCCGATCACGCCCAAAGAACTCATTAAATGCGGGCTCATTGGCTCTGTCCCGGACGGCGTCAAGATCCTCGCGCACGGGCGCTACGAGCCGCGGCCCAAGCTCAAGCAGCCGCTCCGCATCACCGCCTCCCGCGCATCCGCCAGCGCCATCCGGGCGATCGAGGCGGCGGGCGGCACCGTCGTCACGCGGTACTACACCAAGGACGCGATCAAGAACCTGCTGGCTGGGCGCAGCGTGCACTCGGACACGCCGCTGCCCGTGGGCAAGGAGCACGTGGCGCAGGAGGTCGAGAAGGCGCGCGCGCACGGGTTCTTGCGGAGGCTGCCCGACCCCGTGGGCAGGTGGCATATTGAGTACTATCGGGATCCGGCGCATCGGGGGTACTTGAGCCACCAGATCGCGCCGGGCGAGACGCCTAGTTTGTACTTCAAGGTGCCGCTCGAGGTCACGCAGAAGAGGGATGCGAAGGTGGCGAAGAAGGGGAACAAGAACGAGCTGTTTGACTTGCGACGGTAGATGCCGTAATGCATATTTGGTGTTCGAGACCAGAGACTGGTTGCTCAGTGCCAACCACCTATATGTGGACTACCTACTTTCAGTGCAACGTGTTTTCTGTGCGTGGCCATTGAACAGAGTCGGAAAGACTTCTTCAAGCTCTCGGGTCCGCGAAGTTGGAAACCAAACGCAGATATGTACACCCGGACCTGAGTTTCCAATCCAGGGACGAATACGCGAAGAAGTTTGCTCCAAGGCGGCTGTTCCAAGGCAATTATCCGAAAGTGATTATAACCTTAGGCCCGTTATTCTTGGTGTTCAAGCCATCGGCCCGGCCATTCTGCATGTGCCTTTCAGAGCATGTAGTGAGAGTGATTTTTGGTGCGTGCCAAAAGCAGATCGACTATGCTGCCATGGTGGGTATGTTCGTGCTCAGTAGCAACCCTTTCCAGAACATCTGCATTGTCGTGTCATGTACTCAAATTACTGCTCGATGGTATTCTACGAGGGTTGTCAAGAGAAATGCTGGACTTGTGTAGAGTCCTCTGCGCCAACTCTGCGGTAGAACAATTCCAAGGCGAGTCTCTCCAAGGACAGGGGCCCCTTACAAAGCGGGGACCCGCCCGCAGCCTTGGAAGCCGCTGAAGCGGGACAGAGCTTCCCCTGCCATGTTTCCAGAATGTCGGAGCTTGTAAAGCTTACAGCACATAGCACGGTACGGAGTACTTGGTTCAACTCGAGAACAAGTCCAGTATTTACCACTTCACCTTCCAACAACAATTGCAACTTGAGTCTTTGACGACGACTACGCACATGGACGCCCTCTGTCGATACTGAAGCTCCTCGTTAGTTGTACTGTCCATTGGTTCTGTGCCGTTCTTAGTGCCTTGTCGCATCCGCATCCGCATCAGCGTTAGCAATCCCATCGGGCGATTAACACGACTCGCTGCTTCTTCACCTGCGCCTCGATACCCAACCTCGCGTCTCCCGAAACACGTCCTCCTTGTTGGCCTTTTGAGTGTGTGTCGTCTTGCTTTGCTGCGCAGTATTGATCAATTGATTCTCGACCGCCACAATAACAATGTCTATCTTTGGCACCTCACCGCCAGACGAGGCGCCCTCGATGGAGTCGTCCTTTGCCCGCTCCCGAACGAACCTCTTCGACGAGGAAGACTCGCCCTCCTCGTCCATGACCCAGTCCCAGATCCAGCCATCGCAGACCTCGACCTCCCTCTTCCAAGACGACAGCTCGCCCTGGGACATGCCGACGCCCCGCAAGCAGCACACGCGCGCCGACCTCCTCCGCAACCTCCTCCCGGCCTCCGAGGTGCCCGAAAGCTACATTGAGACATTCGACGCCGTGGTCCGGGACGACGGCAGCTCCGGGGGCAAGGTCTCGGCCGGCGGCGTCTCGCGCGTGCTGGCTGCGGCCAAGCTGCCCGCTGATGCGCAGGCCAAGATCATGGGCATAGTTGCGCCGGGTGGGGGCGAAGCTGCCCTGGGCCGCAACGAGTTCAACGTCCTGCTGGGACTAATTGGTCTTGCGCAAGAAAACGAGACGGTTAGTTTGGATGGCGTTGACGAGCGGAGAAGAAGTGAGTCTGCGTTCTCTTTTCTTTTGCTATGTTATACAGCCACATTTCATATGTGGGAATTTATAGTAGGGCATTTTGGCCCATGCAACCGCCTGTACCGCAATGTAGGAGACCGGTTTATCTCTTATCTATGACCGCCATCTGCACTCTGTGGATGTGCTCCTCCCTCGGCACCACAGCGTTGTGTTGGCGCCTAAGCAGAGCTCTTGTGGGGCGGGTGATAGGTCGATGGCGTATTTCCTGCTTTTTACCTGGCCTTTGACGCGGTGTGCTGGCACAAGATTAAAACCGTCTGCTTTTTTTTTTTTTTGCTCTTTCAGTCAACTGACCGTTCTTTCGTCAATTTTCAGACCTTCCTCAGCCATCACTACCTGGCATCGCCGAGAAACCATCCACAGAATCACCTTTTGCCCGTACGAGTGAACTTGCTGCCAAACTCCCGCAGAGACCCATAACTCCACCAGCCAAGGATACCACATCAGCCTCATCAAGGACACCCACTGCTGTGTCATTCGGCAAGCCCGTGATGGAATCATTCCAAGACGATCCCTGGAGTGCTCCAGATCTTCACAAAGGACACAAACACAATCCCGAGACTTCGCACTCAAATGGTAGCCAGGCGAGCAACAGAACATCAGACCGTAATGGAAGCAGCAACGGCGTTCACGATGAACAGCCAATGCCGCCACCAAATCGGACGACGTCCACTTTCACCACAGCTGCAGTAGACTCCACTAATAATGACGAGCCTCTGTCGTCCACGCGTGACAGTTCGTTTGCACCAAGTCAATCGCCCGGAGGCGCTTGGGGAGCCGAGTATTTTGGTGCTGGACCTCCGAGCATACCCGCCGCGGCCACAAGCCCCTTTGGAGCAATTGGAGGCAACAGCGGTGGTAGGGACCCTGGTGATCGACCTCTGCCCCAGAGCAGGACGATTGGGAGTGGAAGGACAGGCGCTGCGGTCGAGGAGAAGATCTTGGTGACATTGCTGCCTGAGAAGGAGGGCATGTTCATGTTTCAGCACCACAATTACGAAGTCGGGAGCACCAGGAGGGGCAGCAAAGTCATCCGGAGATACAGTGACTTTGTATGGTTGCTGGACTGTTTGCACAAGAGATATCCATTCAGGGTTCTGCCTTTACTGCCGCCAAAGAGGGTTGCAGGTGCGTGTCATGCCCTCGCATATGCTGCAAGACCTCAAAGCTAATCTATCTTCCAGTCAATGGCAACCACCTATCCAACGACGGTGCCTTCATCGAGAAACGCCGACGGGGTCTTCAAAGATTCCTGAATGCCATCTTCCGCCACCCCATCCTGAGCCAAGAGCAGCTGGTCGTTATGTTCCTCACGGTGCCAACGGAGCTGTCTGTCTGGCGCAAGCAAGCCAACCTCTCCGTCCAGGATGAATTTGCTGGCCGTGCTCTTCCCCCGGGACTTGAGGACTCCCTGTCACCACAGATTGAAGAGCTTTTCCAGCAAAGCCGCAACGGGGTCCGCCGCACTGCCGACTTGTACATCACCGTCTGCAACATAATGGATCGCCTCGTCAAGCGCAGCGAGGGCATCGCCGCCGACCACGCGCGCATCGCTGTCGCCCTAAACTCTATGACTGAGGTGACGGCCGATCTATACGCAAGCGACACAAACGAGGTGCCACTTCTCAACGACGGTCTGGTGGCTATGAGTAGGCACCTGCGCACGAGCCAGACGCTGATGGAGGACGAGAGCCGTGCGTGGGACGAGGGTGTGCTCGAGGATCTGAAGAGGCAACGGGATGCGCTGGTCAGTGTGCGGGATTTGTTTGACCGTCGGGAGCGGTTGGACAAGGACAACATCCCATATTTGGAGAGGCGAATCCAGAACAATGAGACAAAGCTGGCGGCCTTGCGGGCCAAGACGGATGGACTAGTGAAGCCAGGGGAGATTGAGAGGGTGGTAGAGGCCATTATCAAGGTTCGTACTGACTCTCACGAATGCACTTCCTCCAAAGGACACCACTCAATACTGACATGGCATGTTCACAACAGGACAAAGAATCCATCGTCAACCAGCACAACCGCTCCGTCTTCGTCAAGGAGTGCATCCGCGACGAGCTCATTACCTTCCAGTCCACACAGTACCACGTGTCCCGCTGGAACCAGGACTGGGCCCAGGAGCGCGTCAAGTACTCGGAGATGCTGGCCGACAACTGGCGGCGGCTTCTCGATGAGCTGGAGGGTATGCCGCTGGGGGACTAAATCACCGGCGACGACACAATTAGAAGCTTTAGGGTACATATGATGCCACAGAAACGCCGAAAGGAGCGAAGCATCTCAAGCTACAGAATGACGACCGAAAAGGGCCAATCTAATAGTTGCAGACCGATGCATCGAAGGGTGCCTCTGGGCAAGGGCAAGGGCAGCAAGACGGCTGTGGATCTGTACAAAGAGATTGGATGTATGAAAATCAAGGTGGGAAATGCTGCCCTCCCTCTGGAGTATAGCTCATAGGAATGCTCTTGCTTGTGCCAACTCACCTTGGTACTGTACCTAGCTGACCTTTGCGATGGATGGCAGGGCAGTTAGCTTTGCACGTGATGGTATTGCACTTGCTCTTCTTTATCCAGCTAGCTATACCCATTTCAGAATGTTGTATTTTTCCGTCTCCACTATCCTGGCTTTGATCTATGCTTCCTTGCCGTCTCCTGCGTGTACAGCGTATTTAAACGCAGTATGTGGGTGAGGCTATGTCCTTGTGCGGAGCAGATAGGAATCAATTCTGTACACCAGCCCGGACGCAACAGCGGCTTCAAGTTCATTATGACACAGTGGTGTACTCTCCGAAAGTATAGCTTCATACATGTACCACACGGGCGGACATAGGGTAGAGAACGGATCATAAAGGCAACACCAAATGATGGACTGATCTGCAGGTGAAATTTGACACAGGGTCAGCCACTTCAATCCCAATTCTGACAGTGGAAATCTACTGTATTTCTGAAAGTGAGAGCATAGTGACCAAAGAACTCCGACCAACGCCAACTTGCAGTACCCCCGTTGCGCGAAATCAGTCTGCACTAGAGTCGTATCTTGCTGGGATCTGAACAACTTGATCCCTTGTCCTCAAAGGCTTGATTGCTTCCTTCATTAGAGTCATAAGTGACTCCTTCGATGAAGATCACCAGCCTCTTCCTCCAGCACAACTCCTAAGACTGACCCTTTCCTATTCCCTCAGCTCATGTTCTCCTTGTCCAGCAACTCCCTCAGAACCCTGTCATCCCTAAACATGAGGGCACCATGATCCTGCTTCCGTAGTAATGCAAGACACAAAGTTGCAAAAAAGCTACTTCTTGAAGTTGATGCTGGCCAACCAATCGATGGTCTTGGCTGATGTGGAGGTCTGACATGTCTGACAACGCGGAGGAGGGCTAGTCCTCATCCATCTTGTCCTCATCCTTAGGCTTGGGAGGCTTGGGATATAGTTTGCGGTAGAAGACGACGAAATCGTCAATCACACCAGGCCAAGCGTCCTGATCGCTGTAGAACTCGAGCTCCTCGTCAGCCATGGTCTTGGTCGCAAACTCGTAAACCTGGTTCCACATGTCCTTGTTGACGGAGCGAGTCCACTCCGTCTGGATGAACTGCTCCCACAGAGGCAGCCAGTCGTGCTTCGGCGAGACCCAGGGGCGGCCGGTGGGGCTGAAGAGCAGCTTCCAGTAGACCAGGGCGTTGTCGACGGACAGGGCCTTCTGCTGCTCCTCCTTGCCGGCGATGAAGGCGTGGCGGTAGACCTTCTTGAAGTAGGCGGGGTCGGTCTTGAACTTTTCGAGGAGCGTGGCGATGTGCTTCTTCTGCTGGCTCAGGCTGAAGGTCTTGAGGTCTGTGGCGGCCCATCCGTCGACGAAGCCCTTGCGAGTGATCTCGCCGATAGCGGGCGCGTGGACGAGCTCCATCATGACGAACATCTCGGCGTTCTCTAGGTCGATGCCCAGGCTCTGGAGGTACTCGATGCTGGTCTCCGTGGAGAGCTTGTCACGGGTGTCGCCGTTGGCGCTGGTGAGGAGGTCGTCGTAGACTTTCTCGATGGCCTGGAGGCGGCTGTTGTCGGCGCTTCCAGAACTGGAATAGAGGTACCTGCGTCGCACCATGTTGTTAGTCCAGGTCGGGTGCAATTTGATTATGATTAGTGGCGCGGTTTCCAAGGCTGTGTCGCGAGTGCCTCCGTCATAGAAGCGCATGGGCTACGATTCTCGAAGTATGGTTGCTGATTGATGGATGGCATACCGAACGGGGACGCCGTCTCGACCACCCTGGTCGACAGGCTTTCTCTTATCCTTCGCCATTATGTCGGCTGTGGTGGACTGCAGGTGGTGTAAGGGTGGGGTTGTCGTGATGTTTAGTCGGAGATGTTGTGCAGCTTGTAGAGGTCTGAATGGCTTTGGGGCTAAGTAGGACCCTAGTAGGAGGTCCAGGTGCTCCAGGCACTCCCTTCCCTAATTATGACATTGTGTCTTCAGGCTTCCATACCACGTCCAGCAAATGCACCCTTGACTCAAAAATAACATGGCCTATGCTATGTTCCTATCCATTTGCTGATCTCAAGAAGGACTGTCGGTAGGAATCGGCGGTCGGGTACGGAGGCACTCGAGGACAAACATCCGGGGTTGTTGAGGCAAGCGTGGTGTAGGTAGGTTCGGGGCACGCAGTAGGCAAACTTACGCATCTACGGCAAGTTCTACCTTATATCTGTGATCCTTGAGGTACTATTTGTGCAGAAAGATCAGTACGCGGAATTACTTGAGTGTATGTGGGTGCTCTTGTCCTGCGAAAGAAGAGTTGGAGGCGTGGGTAGATCGTTACCTTCTGGGCAATCTTATCGTTGGTTCCTGTGAGCTCCACAAATTGCCTGACGGCATTCTTCTGAGCGGTGGTGAGAGGAGGCATTTCGGATACGGATGACCTGGTCCAGAGACCCGAACAGGTGGGTAGATGTTGCCGGTCTTGTTCAAGAGGAAGCCAGCTGCTGTAGACACCTCCCCTTTCTTTGCGTATGGGTAGTCGAAGGTGACTGATTGTTGTCGGTTCGATTAGAGTAAAAGCCGGCCCAGGAGAAGTCGTGAAGCTAGTCGAATAGAGGGAATTCCTTTTGTTGCGGTCAAATTGGAAGGAGTTGGTCTGCATGTGCGACAAGAGGCTGAAGTATAGACGTTGAAATCATGGTGGGGTTAGGCGACAGGGCGGCAGGGGCATGTCCGCTACCCGTGCATAGAACAAGGGTCACCCAGCTATCCGCGATAGGCGGCATTGCCACTCTACGGAGTATCGAGGTACTTCCCTAGGCACTGCATTCCTCTTTGCATCTAGGTACTGTATACTTTGTACTGCTTGTGAGAGAATTCGCAGCGGCACCATATTCTGCACAGTAGGTACCCACTCCGTATTGAATGTCGCTGTCTCTTAACTCCCAGCACGAAATAACACGCAGGCTCTTCTCGACAGTTCGTTTCCCTCTATGGTGTCGATGTGGCTTGCACAGTCACCCGAAAACACAACTGCAGCATCAGGCCGAGGGGAGCAAGTCTTTGAACAGAATAGGGAGTCTGCCAATCAGTCGACATGCGAACAGGGCACAGCGTTTTGCGAAGGCAGGTGTGTGCAGCTGCAGCAAATGATGGAGTAAGGAAGCTCATAAGCAGCATCATGAGGCCAGCCCTAGTGCTAGGCGTATGGAAACTGAACAGTATAATCAACGGCGAGAGCAGCTGCGGTCTCTGCTCAAGGCGAGCGAGCCTTTACATGCTGACCTGGAAATATCCTTGCACCTATGCTCAATTCGCGGGTCTATCCAGGGCGTCAAGCTCTTTTTCATGGCGAGATTTCAGTATTCCGACTCCCAAGATCTGAGTGGGTAATCTGACAGGTGCTGCGCATGTTTGTGCTTGGAGGTGCGTCCGGTTTCAGCCTCACTTGCCCATGCGGTCCATTGTGAGAGAGGAAACGCATATTGGCGATACCGCAGAGCGTGCGTATGAAGACACGTAAATTATGATGGACACAAGTGGCAATAGCATGCGTTGCTTCTAATGGATCAGCAGTGATGCTGAGGTACAGGCAACATATTGAGGTGTCACCCCTTCCCTTCGGATTGATTCATATCATTTCGGGCTGTTGATCGTGCATTTGCGTGATCGACCCTGGTATCGTTTCGTTGCTGTTGGTGGTTTCGGCATTTATTGCCACCGTGAGCCGCGTAGTCGTTTTGAGCGTCCAACAGACCGCGGAAGCTGTCATGTCTCGACCGCTGATTCTCGGCTCGTTCGAGGCTCCTTTCACCTCGACGGCGTCATGTCGTCCATGCCTGACTCTCGCAAGCACGCCATCCAGGACTTCTCCCCCATCCGCCCCCGCCCCTTTTTTTATCCAGAACCCAGCGCACCGTCCATTCCTCCCACAAACCATCCCCCCTCCTCTCCCCTTTCCCACCGCGCCTCTTCGCTCACAAACTCTCCTTCCAGTTCAACTGCCCGAACTTGCTCAGCGTCTCGAGTTTCCCATCGCCCAGCTTGACCCACGTCGTGCGCAGCACGCGCACGTCGTCGCGCAGCTGCTGAAACAGTTTCTGCTGCCCGCTCGTGCCGAGGTCGTACCGCATAACAAAGTAGTGCCCGTTGTAGTGCATCATCTGGCTGCGAGAGATGGCGCGCGGCAGCGAGAAGACGCCCCAGTTGTCGATGGAGCGAATCACCCCGCCGTTGTTGAGGACGTTGCGCCCGGCGCCCATCATGATGCTATTGTTTCGCTTCGTCTTAGTCTAGGCTGCTGCCTCGGTGTCGAAAGAAGGAGAGGGAGACATCGAGGAAGGGGGGGGCAGGGTATGTGCGCGCGCGTTGGGGGTGAGGGTGTGTTGCGTACTCTTTCACCTCTTTTTGGCTGCCCGTTCGGACCTGCGCCAAAGCTCGTGGTCAGCACCGTTCCTGCCGAGAATCTGGGTGATATTGTTCGCCCTCCTCGTTGCACATAAGACTTACAATTCCAATCATTTCGTACAGCATTTTGGCGGTGATATGTGATGCGACACCGTCATCGAGACGCAGCAAAAGAGGCCTGGCGCAGCGGCGGAAATTCAATCGACGTCAAGCTTGCCTGCCGCCGTAAGTTTCTGGGACGCATCTGACTGGGATAGCCCTGCTATGAGTTAAGACCCTTGTCGATTCCACTTGCCCGTCATCACGAACGAGGCTCTTCAACGACGAACGAGAGCTATACGCAGACCTGGCAAACCATTTCTTTTCTCTCATAACTACTTGCATTATGCACCACGACATTGGTGCAGTTGAAGACGGGAGCTCATCGATATTAACGCCAGCACAGCAGGATTCACCATCATACCTCCCAAAATATCCTCCAGCTGCTCAAATTCCGGAGGACTCGAGCTGGATGCGCACGTCTTACGAATTCCGTCACAAATACCACGTCTCCCATAAAGCTTCTCAATGCTGTGCGACAAAGTGCGAGCCAAGTTATTTGTAAGGTAATGTCCTGTTCGCTAATCCATCGTCTCGACTGGCGAGGCGCACCGCCGATGGTCAGCGCTACCGCTGGCAGGCTGTCATCTGAAGTCTGAGCATGCGGCCAGCTTATGGGTATCAGAATAGTGTTGCGCGAGGAAACCAGTACTTCGCAAGTGGAACTTCAACTTCCAACTGGGTGAAGACATCTACCCTCAACCAAGCACGCCTTAGATGCCACTCCGCCATCACGCATCGACCTATCAAGGCGCTACTGCCCTACTCAGCTAAGACTGAGGGATGGGAAACATAGGAACGTCTAATTTATTCCACTGTTCCTCGATGATACGCCTAATGACCCAGTCAGCACAAACCCATCAAATCCATCACGTACGTCTGGGAGGACAGATACTCACTGGTCGCCGTTCTCAATGTAGACCTTCAAGTTCTTGTGCACGAAATCCAGGAACCGCGTGATAGTACGCGGCCGTTTGAACTCAACCATGATGCGTCCACGATGCGAAATGCCCTGCACACGACGTGTGTAGATGATTATCTTTAGGCACGAAGGCATGGATATGCGAATCCTCTCGATCTCACTCAAGTACAGGTGGAAGTTGTGGGGCTCCGGATACACCTTCCATACGTCGTCTTCTCCTTGGCCCATCATGATCTGATGCTCGAAGTAAGGATTCTGTCCATCTTCGTGTACCAGGTGCCAGTACTGTGTCTGGCTCGGATCGGGCTGGCTGATGTCTGTCTTGATGTGCCGCAGGCGCCAGTCGTGCTCCGATACAGCTTCGCCGCTGGTGTCGGTTGACGTGTACCCGTCGTCTGCCTCAGATGATCCAGCCTGGTGAGCGGGTGGGGAGTGCGAATCAGTTTTGATACGAGGACTTGATGAGTTACGCGGCTTCTTCGCTGATCCGTTGGTTAGAGCTGTACCGCTCCGCTTCGCCCTGGGTGGCGGCGGCAAGCGGGGATCCTTGAGACGAATGCCGCCCGGGTATTTGGAAGTCATGCCCTTCTTGACACCGCACGGTCGACCGATGTTTCCGAATCCAGCTCTATTGCGAAGGAACTGCAGTTTTGGGTCGCGATAGAGGTCATGTACGGTCCTGGCCAAAGAGAATGCCTCGCCCTGTTCCGTGTAAAGTTCGTGCATGCGTTCGCGGAGCCAAGCAACGGGATCGACGTTGACGCCAAACTTGGGAAGCTCCTCAATGACCTGCGCCAGTCGGAACAGGGTGTCGTAACTTATAATAGCCTTGCTGATGAATCTTTTGCCGACGAGCTGATAAGGGTGAATTGGACCATTCTTGAGGAACTCCAAGGTAGTCTTGCCACGATTCACCTGGCGCTGAGCCAGAAAGCGTTTCTTGGGCTGCGCGGCCAGACAATCTTGAAGCTTAGCTTCCCACTCCGAAAGCTTGGCCCGAACACTCGTCTCGACTTCCTCCCAATTCTTATCCCAGTATGGATGATCCGGTGAGATCCGCGTCACAGGCACGCCGCGCATTATTGCAGGCTCCGTGAAGACCTCGCCATCGTCTTTGAGATGCAGGGACTCGTTGGTGATTTCCGGGCCAGGGTCTAGCTGTTCATCGCCGGCAGAACTTTGGAAAGACTCGTCGTGTATCGCGGGAGGAGCGACATTGGGTAGAGGATTTCTGCCATTTGGAAGACTGACGCGCATGATGGGCGTTGAGTTTGCAGTATCGGGTCTCCCTAGCGCCGAGCCGTTGACAGCCGTGAATCCCTTTGTGTAGCTTCCCTCGCGGGAAGTCGGAACAGAAACCTCGTTGAAGGCAACGAGAGGGGACTGAGAGTCCTGTCGTAAATCGGGGTCCTGGCTGCGGTCCTGGTGGTAAGAGGAGCCCACACAGCCTTGCCGATTCCACTCGCAGTTGGCACATCGTGGGAAGTCCACGCCACCGACAATGACGCATCCTGCCCATGTTCCAGCGTTGTTGCGACATGGCTCACAAGGAACGTCTTGCTCCTCGCCGGTGGCTTGGATCATGCAGCTTAGCCATTTGGCACCCTTCGCATCACTAGGTTCGTAAATGCTGGCCATAGTTTCCTTGTTGAATTTGCGGCCCTCGCGCACCACAACATTGCGTTTT
Source organism: Ophiognomonia clavigignenti-juglandacearum (assembly GCA_003671545.1). Lineage (NCBI taxonomy): Eukaryota > Fungi > Ascomycota > Sordariomycetes > Diaporthales > Gnomoniaceae > Ophiognomonia > Ophiognomonia clavigignenti-juglandacearum. The sequence goes on along the minus strand of PYFS01002414.1, from coordinate 18,639 downwards.
GGGCGTAACTGAAGGATGTTTCGAACGTGACGATTGGCAAGATCGATCTTCCTGACATTGTCAATAAACACGCCATCCGAGCCGAATACCTGAACTCCAGTAACGTCTCCGTTCTCGAGTGCTTGCAAGGACATTGTGGACTGTCGTGAAGACCCAGGTCGGCTCCTATGCGCCACGGCAGTGGCAGCTGCTTCTCCAGGATCGTCTACGGACGTCGCATCGCTGTCCGTGGACGGCGCAATAGTGCCCTTCGCAACGCCAGTGGCCGCCGCTTGCAGCTTCCACTTTTCCCCTTCACTTCCCAGTCCGGCAGCCTGGCGACGCGCCATGTCTTTGTATGTGGCGAAGAACTCCAAAGCACTCTGTCTTTGATCCGCCCTACGCTTGTCGATGATTTCCTTGGCTTCAAAGTACTGCATGTCGATCTGCGTCAACTCGTCTTCCATCTCGTCGCAGATAGTCTTGAGGGTATCGAGCTCCTGTTTAAGACGTAAGCGCCGCTCGAGTAGAGGCGCGTACTTTGACTTGATGGGTGCGGTCTTGTGCTGGTACTTCTCACCCATGGAGGCGTCCTCGAGCTGCGCTGCCTTTTGCGCGTCGGCCCAGTACTGTTGCTCGATCCGTTCCCACTCCTCGGGGGTTGTCCTAGGGCCAACATGAGAATGTACCAAAGTAGACAGTGGTGTACCGTTCGTAGGCTGTGAGGGACCGGCGTGGTGGGGAAGAGAGACCATGCGGTCGCCTCTACTCCGAGAAGGCGTCATATTTGCCAGTAGGCGCACAACAGTGGCAGTCGTGTAGATGCAACGCAGTCGGGGATGGGACTGGATTGCAAACCGAGACCAGAGACGTTGTTTAGGTGGTTGAAACCCTGCTTCAGCCTATGTCAGACGGATTGCCATCAAGAGCAGCAAGAATCAGAATGAAGAGGTAAGGCCGTCGCCAAGATCCGGTAATAGAGCGGTACCCAAGTAGTATTGGATATAGTTGACTTGCTAAGGAAAAATGTGGAGGGTGCAGGTCCGGGATGGGGTGAGATGAGACGTGGGTAAGTATGTGGGCTCACTTGCGTTTGGCAAGTTGCAAGTTGCGAGCCGAGAAAGATGGATGCGAGAGGAGACTAGGCCAGGAGGTGCCGAGCTCGTAATGCAGAGGGTTAGGATGACATTGAAGGGCGGGTAGATGAGGAAGGAACTAGGGGAAGGGATGTGGTGGCACCTGGTGACAGTGATGAACAGCCTGATGGTCGCAACAAATGCAGGCTATAGAAAAGAGGTGAACGAGCAGTGCTGTCATACAGTACTCTGTGGAAGACAGATTCAGGACGTTCGCGCCGATGCGCAGCCTCAAGCCCGGGCGCCGGCGGGACAAAATAAGAACAGAACAGAACAGGATAGGGAGGTGGGGCGGTAGTGGACTCTTGACCTACCTACCTAGTACTGGCCCGATTCCACAGAAATAAAAAGGATGACCCAGGTTTTGCGAAACTGACACTTTTGATGAGTGTGTGACTGACGGATACCCCGGTGGGATGATCGGTATTTGATGATTTGATGATGTAGCGGAACCCCTGATGAGAAAGCCGACTCTGCGAAACGATGCAGAATTGTCAGCAATCTGATCGAAATCCAGTGCTGCAGATGTCTTAGCAGAGGGTGGCGATGATAACGTGGTCTTGTTGTGCGCGCAAGAGAGGAAAAATAAGAGGGAGAGAGGCCGCGTGTATGTGTCCAGACTTGGAATATATCAAGTCGTGTGTATCCCAATATGGGCGGTGTTGCAGATGCAGATGCATACGAGACAGGGGCTAAGAATGTGAAAATTGGGGGTGGGCGAGTATGCGACCGTGTATAAAAAGCACCAACACTCTGCTCTGCTTCCTTGTTGCGTAGCAGCGTCAGATCGCGCAAGACCCAGACACCGTCGTTTATTACTGCAATAATCCCTGGAAGAAAGTATGTCGTCACGCGGGCGTAGGAAGAAACTCACACAACTAGTTTTCGCTGTCGAAAAAAGACAAGTCGGTGCACGACTCAGGTCCGAGACTATGCGAGACGACTAGGTCGCCTTATTGCAGGCTTCGCCGCCTATAATAGATAGGAAGGTATCCGTAGGTACTTTCTCCTCGCGGCTGCGGGCGTCGAGAGTCGGTGGGTGGTGTCGGTGTGCCTCTGCTTTTGCGTTTGTGTCTGCGTCTTTGGTTGGGATGATGACAGTTGGGTGACGTTGGAAAGGTTTGTGTTGGTTCTGAGTTTAATTGTGGAAGGGAAAGGAAGGAAGGGGGGCAAGATGATAGTGGGACCTCCCGAGGCGTGTACTTGTGCTGTAGCTCGGTGGTCAGCTAGCTATACCTGTCCAGGTCAGCGCTTGCCGCACTAGAGGCGAAGGTCCTTGGGTAGACAAACCACCGGATCATCGAACTAGTACCTAGTACTCAGTGGCCTTTTCACTACGTCGGGCATAATGCGAAACAGAGGGAGATACATAGGGAGGAATGAATGAAAATGGGACATACTATGGAAGGAGCGCACTAACGGGGGTGCACATGCATGTCCCCGGGTTGCGCCTCTGAGATAGTCGCCAGCACGAACCTTGGAAGGATTGTCGTGTTTGGATCTGATGTGCAGTGTAGTTGGAATAATCTAGGTATCTTTACGGAGTACTGTGCATCTGATTCTCTCAAATCTGTCAAGTCGAGGGACTGCGGACTGCTAGTTGCTAGAAGGATGGGAAGCTACAGGAATAATGTGGATATTCGGTACGGAGTACGAAGCGTATTTACCTAGGTTCGAGGGATGTGCAAGGTTTGGGCCCAGAAAAACTAGTTGGAATTCCGGTCTTCTTGTCCAAAAGTTTGTCCCTGTCAGGAGCAACGGGAAAAGCAGGAGCACAAAGCTGACTAGGCCCGTTCCCCAGATTGTCTGGTCAGATTCCAATAAAATACTAGGCTCGGTTCACACTCTGCCAATTTCGGCATCTTGGTCTGTGATAGTATCCCACACACACTTGCTCGGTACAAGTACAGTACATAGATACTTCCTCAACTTGGCACTAGCGCCTGCACTACGACAGCAGCTAGGAGTCATCCAACTGAGCACCAACGGCGAACTTCTTACCTGATATACTCCAGACCGGCATCCAAAGCACTCTGCAGTAGATCTCGAACTTTGCACGGAGTACCAACGCAATCTCGACTTTCCATGCTATACTCGCAAGCGATTAAATGGGTGGGTCCAAACCTCAGCCTCAAGCCACCTCAACTCCCAGCCCAGAGTCTATGGCGAACCTTGGAATCCAGTGGGTTATTTCTGGCATTTCAGAAATTGTGCTATGTAATGCAGTAGTGAGTGGAATAAGTCCGATTAGATAGGAACACAAGTGCTTGTATGAGTGCATATACTCCGTACTCTGGGCCAATATCATCTTGGCATGTGCAGTGACTACATATGTACTATATTAAACACGGTATACTCTTGGTGAGTACGGTACTGCCTAGCTCACTATAACCTAGGTACCACCATAGGTGCTAAGGGGACAAGCAATCAAACATGCCACATCTGTCACACTAAATACAGGGAAACTTGCAAATCAGCCACCTAATCCCCCTTCACTCCGTGGTGCGTTCTGACTATCTTTCAGTCCGGCTTGTGGCTACCTACCTTTTGTGGGCGTATTTGCTGCAGCCCATGCAGGGATGTTTCTGTTACGGACGCCCCCCCCCCTCCCTTTTCCCACGCCCGACAGTACCCTGTGGGACGGAGAAATCCGTGAAATAACCACAGTGCCCTAACACACAGACACAATGAAAACTATCATCTTCATTATTCACTGTGTGTTTAACCTGAAACACTTTTTCAGTTTGATACTCTCTGGTAAAGCTACAAAGGTCAGTTTCACATTGTGTGCAGGACACCTACTCTACACTCCAGATTTTCCAATCCGTCACACAGAATGTACCTGGGTGAGACCACCTTACTTAGTACGGCATCAGGAGGGAGGAAGGTTCTGCCAAGCTACATAATACATCTATCAGATGAGCTCTCACTAATCTGGTTATCTCGCTCAGCTTATGCGTGCGAGTCTGGGTCTAGTTTTTCTTAGTACCTGTTCAGGCCCGTGGTGGCGCATTAGCCACAATCACCTCAGAGTGCGCTAGATCCGCTTCGTTGGGGGCGTCCGGTGAGATTGCTGGTTGGTTCCTATACTGGAGAAACAGTCCGAGCTTGCCTTATTGAATGATATATTATGTCCGCAAAAAGTAATCCAGCGTGAGGTGGCTCATGGATCAATGTCCCCATAGTAACTGAGTAACAATACATGCCTAGACCTCGTAGACTCCGGATTTGGAAATCGGACGTGCACACCAGAATTATGATTGCCCAAATACGACTGAGCACCAACGGCATGGCGACATCCGGAAGTGTTCATCCTGCCCCGTACAGTCGCTATGGCTAGAATGCGCGCGATAACGTCTGTGTCGAGATACTGTACGCCCGATTTGCCAACCCGTCGGCTCGGCTGGCCGGGTGCCCACGACGGATTCATGCCACACTCCACTCCTTACATGCGTGCACTATGATGGTGACCCGCTGCGCCGTTCGGATCCTTGTGCCTATGATTCGAACTCGCGGCGCGAAGGCGCACAAGAACGACTGCAAGGAGCCCGCGCTGACAAGCAATAAAAGACCCTGGCGTCGTGAAAATGGGACGAGCGACCCACGTCCCCCAGTAGGCCCACCAGTACCGCTCACTAGGCGCATTATCTCAGCATCACAGCCCAGACTTGGTACTTCGTATACTGTAGTATAGGTACCTGGAATCTGAGATGGAACGCACGGAGGTGAACACAATCAAAATGACACCGGGCGGGCATCGCATTCTAGATTGGCAGCTAATCAACCGGCAAGGCCATCATCAACTGCCTTTATTCGGTAAGCCTGCGCCCCCACAGCGTATAGCACCAGACTAAGACAGACAATCCATCACAAGTCCCATGAGAAGCCACGTTTGCGCAATAAGGGATGTGTAGTATATATAGGTACAAGGTACTGTACCTATCTGCGTACCGACTGACCCACCAGTCCGTATTCGAGGGTAGTGAGCCACTATTTGCTATCAGCCCAGCCCTCTAGTCTGACCGCATGTGCAGCGTATGACATACAAGCGGAATGTCTCCGTGTCATTAATAATACTAGTTCCAACTAATTAGTAGCAGCTCCACTACCGATCCTTTCTTTTCTTGCATTCGTGGCATCGGCTCAGACCATCAGGTCGCGCAGCTGCACAAAGCTTTTGCCTAGGCAGCCCGAGCATTAGAGCACCCGAAAAAAGACACGAATGCGCATAGACAGACGCGAAGTATGCCCTTTTCCCCTGATCTGATAGCACCCATCATCTATCACGTTTGTGTGTTCGTGATTCATCTGGACTCCAACGCCCACCCCATGTTCGCTCAATTCCCAATGCCTGACAAATACCGCCTGGTACTCCCCGCCGAGACTCCCATGATACAGAAAACAGACCTAAAGCAAAGTAGAGAAGTGGTGCCTAGTATTTCGAGTGGCGGCCGGCATTCGGCGACGGTGAGTAGCCGTGGTCGTATGAGCTCGATTGGGCGTACTGTTCGTCCGCGTACATCGTGGCCCGGCGGTCCTCCTCTGGGAGCAGCTCCTTGACCTCCCAGTTGTTCATCCTAGTCCCAACCGAGAACTCGAGGTCCTCTTTGGTGATGGAGTCCCAGTACTGACGAGAAAGGTAGTGTCAGCCACGGTACAGGCCAGATGGTGCGAGAGGTGAGGAGGAGGTTGGAATGGGAGGGGAACGGGGAAAGCATACCTTGTAGACCATCATCACGGCCAAGAGATTGCAGATCGAGGCGATGAATAGCCCATCCACGTAGTGGCTCACAGCGACGCAGATCCTGTCGCTAAAGCCGTAGAGAACCACCTGCCCCACAACGAAGAAGAGCACTCCAAAGGTAATGTCACCCAGCGGCCAGCGATCCTGCAGCGTCCGAGTCACCAGTACGACCTGGAGAATCAGGTATACCAACAACTGAATACCGTTCAAGAGATACAGAACGACGAACAGACCAACGGTATTGGTCGGCCCCAGACCCGCCCAGCTCTTGAAGGTCGCCAGCGCTACGAGGAAGGAGATGGCAAAGGCCGCCACACATGACAGCCGCAACATCCATAGTGACAGCGGTGTGCCGTCCTCGTATAATTGGAAGCCCACGAAGCCGTTGATGAGCAGACAGGTAATGAGAGCGGACGCCAGACCGGCTTGGACAGCGACGAAGTAGGGGTATGGTGACGATCCGGGGGGCGTGACTCCTGCGTCGACGACTAAGGAGAAGAAGGTAAGGAGCATATAGATGTAGAAGAAGTTGATGATCTCCTTGCGTCCTGTAAACAGCCAGTCAGTAACTTGTCTCGCAAATCGTCCCAACAATCGCATGCTCTTTCAAACAATAGGTCCCCCCCTCCTCCTTCCCAAAAGCAAGACCACAGCAGCGGGCCAAACTCGAGAACCGAAACCAAGGAATAAACCTACCAACAGCCGTGAACTTCCCCCGCACATGCAAGATCATCACCACCGTCATCACCAGAGCCAGGATGTGGATAGCGCTCGTCGCCATCTGGAAGATGATTGTGTTGGCAAGCTCGATGTTCCGCGCATAGCAATTGGCCTCAATCCCAACGCCGTTCGAGATGGACGTGATGTGGCCCACGCTCGCGCACAGCGGCAGCGGCGCCGTCTCGCAGAACGACGTGAAGTCGCCGAACGTCATCCTATCTTCTTCCCCGGTTCGTTCGGTCTCGAGGTGTGTTGGTCCTTCTTGGTCTAAAGGGGAAAAGGGCCCTTGCCTTTTTGCGAGCGCGAGCGCGTGCCCGTACCGCCGAGGTCGAAAGTGGAGAACCTCTTTTTCGCGGAGGACGACTCGCAGCGACTCGACGTCAGGACGCAGCCGCGGTCGGGGCTCGTTCGCCGTTGCGGGGCCGTTCGATTCACGGGAGCAAAGTGTCGTCGGATTTGCCGCCGAAGGCGAGAGTCGGGCTGCAAGAGCGTATAAGGTTTTGCGTTAAGGCCCTTGGAGCGGCGGCGGCGAGGTGCAGTAGCAAGTCCTGCTGTGAAGATGAAATTCGAGCAAAAGTGCTTGCGGGTAGCGGAATTGGCGCCTGGGGAGGCGGCGGTCGAATACGAGGCGAAGGTGTGCCAAAGTACACGAGCGATGGAAGCGTGCTGGTCTTGGTTGTGTTCCCAATGGCCTAGGCTTAGGGATAGAGCTTGACACAGTACACGAGCAAAAGATGCTGCAAAGTCGTCTGTACTTTTTCGTGACTTCGTCAACAGCGAGGCGGGGAGAGAGGGATCAAGAAGCTGAGGCGCATTCTCGCGTTGCCATGGGGAAAGGGAGATTCCTCTGTGTTCCGGGATGCCAAGGATTCCCAGCCCCAAGCTGGAGGCCCTGAAAAGTCAGGGGTGGGTGAGCCTGTGCAAGAAGGCTCATCCTTGAGTACCCCCTGTATGCCGTGGCTGGAACTGGATGCATTTGATGTCACCTTGTTGATCATAAAGTACTGTATATTTTGGTCGCGAGGATTTCGGACTGCTATTTGATGCTTTCCTGCCTGTCTGCTGTGATTACTCAATGCACGTCTCCAGAACAGATCTGCTGTACCCCGTAAAGCCCCTATATACTGGCACTGTAGTGGCCTGATGCGTAGTGGAGTGCACGGTCTGCTTCCTTCTCGAGTGGGCTGGTGGGGTTGGTATGCAAAAAAGTGTTGCGGCGATGCCATGCGATATTCCATCAGTCTAATGCTACGGTCGCCCCATCTGGTATCCCCACAAATTACTCCGCTTCAAGCACTGACCTCTCTCACATGCTCTGTTCCAAATCAATGCAACCCGTTCGATTTGACAGGACTCGTCCTGCCACTGCCACTTCCATTCGTGACATCGCTCAACGGACCACTCTTACTCGGGCTGGCCGCCCGGCTCCCGCCTCCGCCTGCCGCCGCCCCTAATGCATTGTTCGCCCGGCGCTCATCTGCAATCAGCCGGTCCATGAAGGCAATGTAGTCATACTGCGCCACGCCGCGGTCCGCGGACATGTCAGGCCCTGTGTGTAGTGGGATCAGCTCCGTCAGCTTGTCGATGACCTCGTCCGGCACCAGCGAGTGGCGCAAGTCCATCTCCGTCACGTAGGGCTTGCCGTCAGCCACCTCGCGGAACGACTGGAAGACTTGGTCTGCTGTATTTTGATCTTCGGTCACATCGACCATGAAACGGATGAACTGCTCGAACGAGACGCGGTCCGCGCCCTCGGACGCCTCGACAAAGTACTCGTGCATCTCGTCTTCGGTAAAGACCAGGCCTAGCGAGGCGAGGGCTGCGGAGAATTCAATTTCTTGGAGGTTGTTGCTGTCGTCGCGGTCAAAATGGCGGAAGACAGACTCGAACTCCTCGAGTTGGATGGGTGTTAGGTTGGTCATGCTGCGGGCGACCATTTGGTTGTCGAGGAAGGAGAGCTTCTTTGAAACGGACGACTGCACTAGAGACAATTCGTAGCACAATTCATCATATGTGTAGGTGGTGAAATCGTTCTCTTCGATGTTGGCCTCCTGACATTTGGCGTCCACATCGGCGATTTTGGCCAGATAGGCATCCAGGGGCGCCAAATTGTCTGAAAGCTTGCGAACGTGGTGCAATTGATCCTCAACGTCGCCTTCTAGCCCTGATATGGCCAGTTGCATTGTATTGAGGGCCATGGCAAAGTCATTGGCCTTGTCAGCGAAGGATTTGCGGAGGGCGTTTTTGATGCTGCGAGTAGGGTCAGTATTGGAGGAAACCCTTACCGGACCAGAAAATTGACTTACTCCCTAATGGTCTCGTTTATCAGTTGACCTCGGACCATCTCTGCAGTGGAGAGATGTCCCCATTCCTTCTCCATGGTCTCCAGACTCACGTCCTCCGGGGGCTCGTATGGTTTTAACCTGTACGTTCCCAGCTTCGTCTTGATGTTGCCGAGCAATGTCGCCAGCTCGCTCTTCTCTGCGACCCATTGCCTCTTCTTCCCTCTCTTGTACGCCGAGAACTCCATGGCTTGAGCCTTTGCGTCGTTATATGTGCCTTCGAACTTGGCCGTCTGCCAGTCTTCCACTTGCTCTTTGATAGCCTTGATTAGGGCCCTCATCCGCCTTTCGTACTCGCTCGACATTTCCCAGGCGCCTTGCATGTTGTTGACAAATTTTTCCACGCGGCGTCCTGCATTCTCGACCTTTTCCATCTGCGAGAATGCGTGGAACCAGTAGGCGATGTAGGTCATCAAACTCCTCTCATCGGGCTTGGCTACATCGCACACATCCTCCACATCCAGCAGCTTGGGGATGCCAATCTCCTTGTGCGCCAGATCGAAAGCAAGTTGCATGTTGCCCCTGTGGTCTGACTTGTCGAGCTCATCGTAGTCGATCAGGTCCGGTCTGTGAATATCCAGCAAGGCGCAAAAGGCGAGGCCGTCGTTCCAGCTGCCACTGAAGTCGCGGACATCGCATTCACTGTAGCATGCTGTCTTGCGCTGACACCACAACAACAGGCCTTCCTTCGCGGACATGCCTGCCTCGTTGATGTCGCTGATGGTGAAGCGCAGAATAAGGGTCCATATCAAGCCGAGGATGATCTTCCTGTTTCCGTCGACGACATCCTCGGCGCCGATGTTGGTCATTTGGATACCCCTCGACTTGATAAAGTCCAGGCCCGTATTGACATTTTCAAAACGCTGTACTCGCAGTTTTGGTTTAGCGGCGTAGCGGCCCAGAGATTCTTGTGATAGACATTCTAATAAATGGATGAGCACAACCTATTGGAATACTTGTATCAGCAAAAAGAACAAGCCAGGTCATCGTGGGGAGCGGACGGGGAGGCAGATTGGGCGGGACTGTGGGACAAGACATACACCATCACTCAAGTCCACTACCAAATCATTGACCACCTGGTTGCGGACCTCGATCTTTGTGTTGAGCCATTTTGTAAAGGTCTTTTGCTGGACGGTAATCCAGCGCTGCTGCTCAGCAAACGCCATCTTTGTCAAGAGGTTCTCATGCGGCGGCTCGGTGGCGGCGAGTGCAGCCTTTGGGTTCGCGGGCTGGAACTTCCGGGTGCTGGCGCCCCTCTTGCGGCGAAGAGGGCGCGAACTGCCTCCGGGAGTGGTGCTGCTACTGGTGAAGACGGTGTCGTCGCCGTCGGTTGTGGAGGTGGGGGTGGTGCTGCTGGAGATTGCGCGTTGTCGCTGGAGGCGTGCTTCGTGGAGCTGGCGTGCGTTCTCACGGTTGCGAGTCAGGGGGCTGGGGTCGAGTGAGGCTGGCGAGGCTGGGAGCGTCGAAGTTGGAGTCGGCGAGGTTGGGAGACTTTTGGGTTGTGCAGGTGTGGTGGTGGTGGCCCAAAGCAGCGGGGAGTTGGAGAAGTGTGGCGTGGATCCACTGTTTGCGCTTGGGCTCCTGCAGGTGACGTTATTGTTGTAGATATCGTGTGGCTGCAATTGCAACTGTGCGTAAGATTTGGTTTGTTGATGTTGTTGATGTTCCTGGGCGGGCGTCTCCGAACAAACACTGCTAATCGTCGACCGGCGTGAGTCGTAGCTGGAGAAGACGTCGGACTGAGGACTGTCCTCGGAGACGTTGGTGGAGGAGGATGCAACAGAAAGGGAGTGTGGCCTTGTTCTAGTGGTGCCACGAGACAACAGCCCTGAATTGTGCTTGTCCTCGGCGCTAGGAATTCGTGATGGGCGGTTTCCACAGTGACCCTCCATGGCTGCTGCTGATTGGGCCCCCGGCGGTAAGGGCGCTAACACTTTGGGTAGGAGCGCTGATGATTCAGCGGGTCTGCGCGCTAGGCGGCTTGATGATCCTGGTTATCGACGACTTGCAAATCTCCCAATTGCGATGACTCGCCAGAATGGAAATTTGAAGCTATTCGCAATCTTGCAAACTGAAGAAACACGAGCTGTGTAATTTTCAACCGGAACTATTGAACAATGTCACAAATCACCCTAGCTCCCTTTTATTCTTCCTTCAGGGGCTGGTTGCCGCGCCCTTTTGACTTTTTTTTATCCTTCCTTAGACAACCAAACCTTGCCCATGAGAATGTGTGCATAGCGCTTCTCACTTCACTTTCCTCCATTTTGCGTTATCCCCAAGCTATCTGAAACCTCGCCGCCGTCAGCGCTTCTCATAGCCTTTTTCTCTCTGGACAAATCACAGTTCTTGCCGTTCCTCTTCTCCACGGCGCTGCTGGTGCGACACGCCAGATATGGCAAAGACTGTGACAGGGGCTTACCGCTTGCGTCTACGGCCGTCTATGGGATTCATGCGATCATGCTTCTGGACTGCAATATACGCTACATGGAACACCCGACCAGCAACGCCGATCAGGGCCCTGTTTTGGGGATCACGGAGATCCAGATCGCTGGAAACCAATATCTGCAAGTCACCTGGGCGGTCTGCATCTGGGGCTCTCCCCTACAGTGTGGTGACAGCAGCTCTCTACACGTTTTGAAACGCATGAAATTTCACAGTGTCTCTTTGGGATATCGGTATGCAACTTAATTGAGGATATTGCACTGCGGCTTAGTGGGCTTCGGCATGAAAAGCTTCGGACTCTTCGCCGTCTGCAATCTAAACGCGTTGGTAATTGTGGAGTCAACTCTTTGCATATACCACGGTCGCAAGTCCTTGTCGTGATGGCCAGGCAGCCAAAAAGAGAACTTTCTTAGGAGGTGGAGCTCGGTGTGCGTACCCGTACAGAGTACGGGTCCGACTGAGGGTCGTCTCAAGTTCATGGGAAACGAAAATTGGTCCCGCTGGCGATCAGCCAAGGCTTCGGGTCCAGACTTCAAACGCTGCTCAAGCAGTTGTATCTTAAGCAGGGACGAGGTTGAACAGAGGGGTTTGGTCAGAACCACGGATTTGAATCCCGGAAAACGATATCGAGAACACTGGGCGAGAGACGACTACCCATAGGTGATAATTACATGGCGATTATCGCAAGGCTTGCGCGTCGAGTGCTAACCCGCCGGCCAGCCAGTCCGGATGCAAGTGCTTCTAGGAAGCTTGGGACTGCTGAGCAAGTTGAGACTTGTCAAGCATTGCTGCTGACTACCATTACATTCTCTCTCGGCCAATCATCTTGCAAGCGCAAGTTGTGTCAGCCAGATCCAGGAAAGCTTACAGGAGCTCTTCATTGCAGCGTTTGGTACTCTAGGCACAGTCGTGTATGTGGCTGCATACTTCTGGATGAGGACACGGGAGAAGAGGCTCAACACTGGTTGTAGGCTTGACAGATGCAAAATTTGGGTGGTCAAACTGGACTGCTTGTGATTTACTGTGCCACAGAACAAACATAAAACAGGATCCTGTTGTAAGATCATGGCTTCTGTTCTGGACGTTGATGCTGGTGGTGGTGGATGAAATCTTTTCCCTTATGTGTATTTATCCTCACCTGCGAGTATGCATGAGAACAGTTCGTATATATCTTCTTCGCTCACCAGAGAACATTGCTTAGTTGAAAGCCAGATCCATTCTGGAGGTTTACGGGATCCTGAACTGGTTGCGATGGCAGATCAGAAAGTGCTGGGTGCGGACAGGTACAATACTGTCCGTCCAGCATGAGGGCCAAGTGGGACTGCGAGCTGTTAGTGAAGGAGAAACGAGATGTGAAGCCGAAGGCTCAACGGTGTCTCGTCAGTGAGTAGTCAAGGTGGTCCTAGCGTTGTCGTCAACCTGCTGGCGACGTGATTGTCTACCGCCCTTTTTTTTCTCTCTCTCTCTCTTTTTTTTTGGAAGCCTTCCGCCGTCAAGAAACAAAAGTGCAACATAGTCATCAACTACCATAGCCCATCATGCCCGACAGACGCGACCTTGTCCCGCACCTCCCAGAGCCGGCTTTCGCTGGCGCGAGGGCGTCGTCGTGACTAGCTAGTACAACGGCAACAATCGCAGCGACCGTCACGTATGTATTGTATATTTGCTCCGTCATTTCGCTCCGTCATTTGTCTTTGGTATTTGCTTTGGCAATTTGCCTTGGATTTGAATCTTGGGATTTCGTTTCGGATTCTCGCCCTGGCATTTCGCTCTGCGATCTCCCTTTGGGATTTTGCTTTGGCATATCGTTTTGGGATTCGGTAGCTTCCAGACTTTTTGAAGCACGACTAACATTTTTCTTCCACCCCAGGTGGTGAGCCTCCTCCGTCGATTCGTTGACTGCCCCCACCTCGTTCCCATTGCCCAGGATCTGGCGCGCGATGAGGTCGTCCGCGCCCTGTCGCAGATGTTCACCGAGGCCACCAGCCTGGTGCGCGCCGCCCCCGTCGCCAGCCAGGAACTCTCGGCCGTCCTCCTCATCAACGTGGAGGTGCTGGTCAAGGTCCCCTGGGCCCGCGTTTGGGTCGCCAAAGGCCTCAAGAAGGACCCATACTTCTTGGAGCTCTTCTACGAGCTGTACCTCGCCCGCGGCCGCTGGCACCAGAACCCCCGCAAGCCCTTCGCCGTAAGTTGTGGTACTTCTTGAGGTATTTCACCGTTCCACGAAAAGCAGCTATGCTGATCTTTCGATTTACCATACAGGTGGAGGAGCACGACGCCCTGGCCCGCGCCATCGACGAGTACTACGAGGCGGTGGGTGGCGGCAGCTGGGCGAACGCCGAGGTCGAGACGTATCTGAAGCAGCACGGCCGCCCGACCGAGGACGAGGACGGCGACGTAGAGATGAAGATGGAGAAGGAAGATGCCGAGAAGGAGGAAGAGGAGAAGCCCAAGGAGAACGAGGATGTGGACATGGGCGAGGGGGAGGAGGAGTTCTACGTCGAAGGGCAAGAAGATGAGCTTCGACTTCGAGTAGACCGTGGCGTTGAAATGAATTCGCTCCCCGCTAATTCGTACCATGACTGTGATTAACCTTCCAAGGTTTGCTCGTACGCTTCTGAGAACATACGTCGATACTCCGCAAGCTCGAAGCCGTGCACCAATGCCAATTGTGGGGCAAATTCGTGTAATACGATTGGTCCAAGGTGGTGACTAAGCGGACAACTATTCGGAGACCACGCCTCTGCACTTCTGCAGATAACTTCCTGGTGATTCAACACTTTATCTTATGATCAAGACTTTTTGTAGAAGTTATGAAAATGTTGAATTTCGAGTGCTATTTGTCAGTTCAATATATTGGACCAAAGATTCAGGGACTTGAGTGTAAGTGAACAAACTATTTACTTTTCGCAAAGAAATTGAAACAACAAACATGATTTACAATGGACTTAATTATAGCTGCATGCTCGGGCAATGTGATTACCTAGGCAGGCAGCAGACTCTACTAAGCCCCTCAAATCTGAGGGTTTATAGCTGTCGATAGCGCATCCTTGAGCTCGTGCATACCTACTTACAATAGGTTAGAAAAAGTGCCGATCAAAGCCTACTGGGCTACTGCCTGGGTTGTAAGCAAAGCGATACAAGGAAATTTCTCAGAGAAAGCTCTAGAGAGCCTCAGAGACTTAGCTATTACTGATATCAAGGTAAAGATGCTATTCCCTGTTAAGATTTAAGGGCTCCGAGAGCAAAGTGTATACCAATTTCGGTCGCCACAATAACCGTGCTTAGAACTAACACGGTACTTAATTATATTCCGCCAGACAATATACCCGCGTATATATTGGGACGAAAAAGCTAATAGCCTAGCACATGTGATACAAGGCTACTTGTATTTGTACATGTTGAAGATGACTCCTGTTGTAGGATAAAATATAAAAAAAGCTTATCGACGGGACTTCGGCCTCCCAGCTCGCAAGCCGGCACCCTCAAGCGGGTGGAAGTCTTTCTTCGTGGAGTCGTAGCATATTTTGCTCGCTATTGGGTAACCCATATGTAATCATTGCCACGGCACCCACAAAGTAACCTTGCCGTATGGACTGAATGTGCACCGAAGGAGGTCATGGAGGGAATGTAGTGATTGCCACACGAAACACCGCTGATTTACCAACGAATTGCAAATGGTGCTAGTTCAGGAACGAGATGCGTTGATAAGCAGACGCACTCGAGCGCCCACCCTACCTAGGTAGTGCTTGGACTCCTTGAACCCATTATGTAGATGAATTGTAAGGGAATGTCTCCACATAGGTTTCAATCAGTCCTGCTACCATATGATGAGTATTTGACGTGCTACTACGAACGGCACTCGAAAAGCCACGTCTATAATTTGACGAGGCGGGACGGCGGACTTGGAAACCGGAGGCAAGCCTTGCATACAATCACAACGCTAGCTTGAGGGATCGATCCAAGGTCGGATGCTCGAAGATGGATACCAAGAGATGAAGGTGGAAGAACAAAACACCTAAAGGCAAATGCCCAAAGACAGGGGCTCTGACACTACTGAGGACTGACTTGGTGCTCCTCCACCTGCGCTAACATTGGCCCACCGCTGCCCCATGATCCAGAATTACCACCAGATCATCTTCGTTCATAGCTCATCCTTCACGTCCTTACTCCCAACCACACCCTCCACCCAAGGCGCCGCACCCTCCTTCCCCATCTCGTCCCTCCCCCGCTTGACCACACTACTCAGAATCTCATACACCACCTGCGCCGCCGCCAACGCCGTCTCCTCGCCCCTGCCCTGATACGCCGGCGCGACCTCGACGACGTCCGCGCCCACGACGTTCAGCCCCTCGATGCCCCGCAGAATCCGTATCAGCTCCCGCGTCGTCCACCCGCCGGGCTCCGGCGTGCCCGTGCCCGGCGCGAACGCCGGGTCCAGCACGTCGATGTCGACCGACAGGTACACGGGGTCGTCGGGCGGGATCGCGGCGAGGATCGTGCGCACGACGCCCGCGGTGCCGAGGTCGTCGATGTCGTCCGCCTGCACGCGCAGCCAGTTCTGCGCCGCGTCGTCCGCGAAGTCGTCCCACCCGTCGCCCGACAGCCGCGTGCGCAGGCCCGCGTGCACCGACGGCCGCGCGGTGTCGTTGACGAGCAGCCCTTCGTTGCCGGCGAGCCAGAACATCGAGCCGTGGTTGAAGTGCGCTTGGTCCGAGAGCCAGCTGCTGGGGTATTTGGCTGGGTGCCAGGTGTCGAGGTGTGCTGCGTTGCGTAGTTAGTGGAGGCGTCTGGTTGCAGAGCAATGCGGAGGGGGAGGGCTTACCGTCGAAGTGAAGCACTCGCAAAGGCCTGCCGTGGATCTTGTTCAGTGCTCTCAGCGCCGGCAGCGCAAGGCTGTGGTCTCCGCCGAGCGTGATCAGCTTGGGCTTCTGCAGCAGCGGCGACACCGTGGGCCGACTGCCCAGCTCCTCGAACGCCTCCGACATCTGCCGCAGGGCGACTGCATTGTCCACAGGCACGATGGGAATGTCACCGCAGTCCAGAATGGTGGCCCAGTTCTGGTACGGGTTGATGTTCGCCCTCGGGTTAAAGCCCCGGAACGTCGTCTGCCGTGATGAGGCCTGCCGGATAGCACGCGGCCCGAATCTTGCGCCTAGCGAGGGCCGTCAGTCGTGTAACTCAGCCCCCTCTCTTTTTCCGGACGGGGCAGAGAGAGCGGACGGGGTGCCATGTGCGTCAAAGCACGTCGGCCGTCCAGCTCCAGCCTTGCCCAGAAGACGCTCTTCCTGTACTACTCACCCGGACGGTAGCTCACTGCCGTGTCGAACGGCGCGCCAATGATCGCGATATCGAACCGCTCCGACGGCGTCGTCAGGCATTTGGCATACTTGAGGTGCGCGAAGCTGCCTATTCCCGCATAGGGCCACTGAAGTCGGGCGAGAAAAGAAAAGCATGTTAGCTACTAGTCAAAGCACTGCCGATATTCCCTCCCTCATACTGTAGATTCCACAGCACGAGCGCGCGCGCGGGCGCGCGCGGACGCCAATGCATATGCACGCACTTTACGGCTGGCCGCTGCAACAGCCCTAGCGAAGGGCATATCCATCACAAATCGCGAGGGCGGTGAGGGTATCTGCACCCGCCGTCCAAGCCTTTGTGACAGCCTTGTTTCTGTCGCTCGCCGCGCGCTGGCGTCGTCGCCGCCACCGCTGTATCGTTGCCCCTGTGCTGGTCCGATCGATCCACTCCTGGCGGCGCCCCCTTTCTTCGAAAGAAGCTTCTTTTTGGCTCCCCCGTGGGACGACACGGGAAGCCGCAGCAGCTTTCGAATCACAGCCGCTCATCTTTGGGCTTGCGAGCGACAATGCAGAAGGCACATGCAAGATAGCGATAGAATCGAACGATCGATCCTTTTGCATGTGCCTGTCTGTCTGTCTGCCTGTGTTCCTGACGGGGCTGCAGCGCCATCCTGCTGTCATCCAGCCTCATTCTTGATCACATCCCCAGAGGCCAAAAGACACGACCGGAAGCAAGCATGATAGATAATTCCGCATGTACAGGCATATGTGAAGGAAACCCCAACAGACTCACCTCCATCCCCCACTTGTGCTCCAGCTCCGCAAGCTCCTCCGCCGTCCACTCATGCCCATCATCACCATGATGCCCGCATGCGCCCGCAAACGAGGCGAGCACCGCTGCCGCGAGGATTTGAATACCGCGCATAACTCAATCGTGGCCGTTGGGTGGGGCCGCCGTGGTGTTACCGTGACACAGCAGCTTCTGGTGCAACTGGGGGCTTTTTTCTGCGCGACGGATGGTGTGTAACAGTGGGACTTTAGCCGAGGAAGTCCGTGGAAGAGAGGGCTTTTATGGGTATGTGTGTGCGAGACGCTGGTGAGTATGAGCTTCGTGGATGATACGAGTTGCGACGAGAGTGTAGAAATAGCAGTGGCTAATTCCTCTGCGGCCGGTCCGGAGCTCTGATCGGAGCACGCCGGCAGCGTGCCGGTACTCCCCCACAAGACCATTTTCCATGACTATCACTCACACTCAGGCAGTGCAAAAATGCGCATCAACATCTTGCGCACTACAGTACCTATCTAGGTATCATCTGAACGCAGTACTTCACGATGCCCATAATCCCAGACAACTCATGCGCCACACCTCAGCGCCACAGGAAGTCCGCTCCTCCGCGGCCAGCACCACCTTGTTGAGGCAGAAGGGAACCCAGCCTAAAAATAGAACAACTACTACTTCTACCATAGCACACAAGTATAGCCGATATGTTCTTCCCATTCTTCCCCCCACAACCCACCGTTACAGTGCTTCGGTCAGTGGCTTCTGCTAGTCCAACCCCGCCTGCAGTAGAACGACCACAACGTTGTGTGGACGCTTGCTTCTATGCCGTATGCACCTACCTACTCATGTAGCGCTGAGCGGCTTGGCGGGTGCAGGTGGCTTCTAGAACAACCGACATTCGAGGCTGGGGGCGGCACAAGAGAGCCACAGCGCAACGGCTATGTGGCACACATATACTTAGGTATATCATAGGCGCGCCTACTATGTAGGTAATGTGCTGTACGTCACTCACTCGCGTTTTCTCTCGCCCCCCACGGAAAGGCTACGGCAGTATGTCGATCTGTTTTTGTTCTTGGAAAAAAGCGGCTTGGCCCTTTTTTTTTTTTTTTTTTTTTTTTTTTTTTTTTTCAAATTTTCCCCCCTGGCTTTCCGGTTTTTTTTACCATTTTTAACATCGGGGGGGTTTTTGGGGGGG
>PYFS01002413.1:0-85433 GCA_003671545.1 Ophiognomonia clavigignenti-juglandacearum | reverse complement strand
GGTTTTTCCGGGCAATTTACATGGGAAAGGAGGGGGTTAGAGGAATTGGGGCGGCGGGGTGGGGGGGGGGGGGGGGGAACCGGCGTTGGGCGGGGGGGGGGGGGGGGGGGGGGGGGGGGGGGGGGTTATTCAGGATGGTGGGAGGACAGGTCAGCAAGCCGGACGAGTTCAAGGCTTTACTCACACTCCGACTCGCTATTGTTCTTGGTAGTTCTGCTGCACTTTGGAAGTTCATGGAAAACCAGACCATCATACGCGCACGGGGGGAGGGGGGCAGGGTAGGCAAGGGGCATGGACCTAAATGAAACGGCACACGAGCCTGAGGTACCTCGGCATATTCTGATCTTCCAAAGCAAGCAATCGGGACAATTCTCGCATCAGATGTTGAACTCGGTCATCTCGAGATTTTGGTCATAATATCACAAGGTAGAACTGACCTTCTTGGGTACAACGAAATCGCGAATTTGCCTGCACATGACCCCTTTGGACACAGCGAGTGAAGAGACCACCGTGGCATTCTGACCAGTGGTCTCCTGAGCACTCGAATCTTGAATCAACCACCTTCAAGTGGACTCGAGTCTTCCCATGCCAGAACCATGGCAAGCCAATTATATCAGGTATAGGGATAGGGTGACTCTTTGAGTGAAGATCGAAATTAGAGGACGAACTGCGATTCGTTCATGAATCATGTGGACGGGCAGTACGACCCAGGCCCCATGGCCAATATAGTCAGGGAGTCCGTCTGAACTACAGAGGTACAGTTATACAATGCGTCTTTGCACTGGCTTTTCACCGCCAACCAGTACCAGCCAACCTTGCTATATAGTCGACGAGAAGTATTCCCAGGGGGTCGCCGCGAGGAGGCTGCAAAGTCCGATTTCGCCCCCCGTGCAGTCAGGCGAACTAGAGAGAGAAGGGATGCGGAAAAGGAGACAAGGCAAACTCTTCACTGGCAAGTTTTCCGCGTGAGCGGTGGATAAATCCAAGTTCAGACTACGCGGCGAGGACCCCTCGCTGGCCCGCGCTGTGCGATGCGGCCCACCTATTGACGAGTCTACCGCAGATGCGGTCGCAGTGATCAGTTGGAGGGGGACCTCGAGCGCGATTTGTGATGTCAAAAGGGGGGGGGGGTGGTTAGAGGGTAGGGTTGAAGATCTGTATGTGAAGAAAGAGAATTTGTTTATGGGAAGAGTGGGCCAAGACTTCAGTCTTTACATGAGTCTCAGCTTTCCATGGTGAAAATAACTATGCCGTGCCTGACATTCGATTGACTCATCAGCTGGAATGCTGGAGGGAAGTTGTGAACACTAAATTTTGGCGGCGCGTACGCTTCCCACCATGGGTAAGTTGAGTTTGCACCCAGCCCTGTACCTCAGCCCCATCTATGGGCGAGGCGAGTAAGTGCTGAACATAGATACTATGACCCTCGTTGTCGTCAAGACCCGGTAGGGCATTGCAGATTACGACGTGTAAACCTGAAAGACTCCTGATCCATGACGAAGCCGCCACCTGACTACCACTCACGAACTCCTCCTGCCGAAGGGCTCAAACGGAAACGCCGCACTGACGGCCGCCATGGCAATGAAAAGTGCCGCACATATGTAGATCGGCACCGGCGTACTCGTATTGCTGACCGTAGCAATGACCGCGCTCAAAATCCCCATTATGCGATTACACGCCACGGCCACGCCGTTGCCAGTTGCACGATGCGCCGACGGCAGCACCTCGGGTGTGTATGCGTACAGCGTTCCGTCTGCTGGGGATCAGCACGCTGTGTTCGACCACCACATGAGGAGTGAAGTATGGCTTACAGTAGATATTGAGACAAAACCCAATAGCGCATGAAAAACCGACGTTCTGCGGCTGCGTCCGCACGGCCGTGTAGGCGAAGAAGAATGTGCTGGTAACAAGGGCACCGATGACCATGGTGTAGCGACGGCCAAGAAGCGGGAGGTTGCACATCCAGCCGGCAAGCATGGGCCCGAAAATGCTGCTAATGTTGACGAGGGTGTAGTTGCGCCAGCTGTCGTAAGTCGACACGTCGAACGAGGCGCCGCGGGTCTCGAGGTACGTGCTGGACTTTCGGGTCAGCTGGTGCGTATTATGGGAAGAGAGAAGCATGAGGGGCTATTCTGACTTCAGGAAGACATAGAAGAGCGGATACGCCAGCCCAATCATCGTCCAACTCAGCCACACTAATCCCGTGCTCACAGCCATCTTCCGCGTGGCAAAGAGCCCGCGAACATGGATGAGACTCTCACCCAGCGAGAAGCGATTCTTGGAGTGCGTGCCCTGCACCACGCCGCATGCATCCAGCTTTTCCAGAGTCAGCGAGCATGGCCTGTCGTGTTTGTGCGAGAGATATTGCAGCGTCTCGATGAGCTTGGCGTCCTCGCCCATGCCGAGGAGGTATTTGGGTGTTTCCTTGAGGCGGACGACGGTGATGCGAGCCAGTGACATGACGAAGACCAGCGCGCCGGCTGTGTACATTGTGTCTTTGAATGTGTCAGTCAGTATGTGTTTTGGCAGAGCTGATGAGATGAGATACTTACAGCGCCATCCCATATTATTATCCTTGGTGCACACATCGGCACTCGCACAATTCCATCGCGGCGGTGCTGCAAGCCTTTAGCCGTTTCCTCCTAAACTTCGATCTCACATGCCATGATCGGACTCACCCAAGAACCCCCACGCAATGAAACCCGTAACAGCCTGCCCGATCCCCCACCAGCACGCCAGAAACGTCAACACCCACTGTTTGTCTCCCGGCAGGTATTCCAAGAACACAGTCGTGTCGAGAATCAGATTGCCGCCCGCACCAAAGCCCACAAGCGCAATGAAGAACCCCAGCGCACCCCAGTTCGGCATCGCGCCCGCGATCACCGCAGCGAGCGAGCACACGAAGAGTGTGATGTTGAACGCATATCGTCGACCGATGATGTCGGCTGAGAGGCCCCAGAAAATGGCGCCGCTGTTCGGGAAAACATACTTAGCTAAGGGTGCACATAGTAGGGAGACGGGAGACTCAAATTTCCTCATTCGAGCGGGGTTGGAACGAAGAGAGCAAAGAAGAAGGGAAAGCGTCAAGACTCGTACACTAGCATGCCGGTGTAAGCGGCGATTGTCAACGCGCGGGCGTAGCCTTGGCCGCCGATCTCGAAATAAGCCTGCGGTGCGATGACAGACTGCAGAAGAAGGACGAGCGAGTCGACAGCGTAGCTACGTCCAACATCAGTCACAGTCTTGCACACGATAGAAGTTCTCTCATTTCAAAAAAAGAAATGAAGATGGACAGTTGCATACCCGAAGCCATTCAGCATGAACAGCTTCCAGTGATAGTTCGTCCAGCCAATCTCATCGATCGCCTAAGCTCCCCGCCTTTCTCATCAGCTTGTCTAGTCTGCAACATCCACCCACTGGCATGCGAAGACAAGTACCTACGTTGTTGACAAGATGCATCTTCATGTTCAGCGCGGAATCTAGATCTTGCCGCGCGAGAATATCCTCGCCCTCCAGCCCGCCGACACGCAATGAATCGCCATCGATTGCGTGCGCGTCCTTCTCCGGTGCCGTGGCGTTCAACTCTTTACTAGACTTGTCCCCATTGGCGATGCGTTTCTCCACGTCAGGGCTCGAGGGACTCGGATTGGATGACAGTGGAGACAGGGCCATGGTAACGAGGGTGCTCGCGGTGGAGGAGGTCGGAGGCTGCGATGGGAATTACTGTCTGTGTAAACAGATAATGCCAAATTCAACAAGCGCCTGCTGCCCGGGCAACATACACCAGCAAAATCACTATTCTAGCTCAGAGGCAGAGGGCTGATGAGAAGTTCGATAGTTTGGTGCGCTGCAATACTTTGGTACAAACCCTGTTCAGGTGGGGAAGGGCATCTTCGCCTTTTTGTTGGCAAGAATGTTCCGTGCGGTAAAGATACTCTTAGTCTCAACTCGCGTGGCCATCCCGCAAGAAAGCTTTCCTTATCAGCTTGGCCATTCGACGATCAAAGACATGGCAGACGTCAGGTCTATTCCGTGTGGAATCTGGGCAAATCATACCCAGACGGCAGTGTAACCAAGCAAAATGTTTTGCCCAGAAAGCGACCACAGATGATGCCCGTGCTTTGCTTCGTCCGCTGTGATAGGTTGCGGGGTCGGCGCCGGCGCTGTGCCGGAACATGCCGCTAGCTTGATGAGGGGAAAGTGGAGGATAGGCCATCCTGGTTCTGTGTGCTCTCTACTGAAGACGTGAAACTTGCTTCTAGAGTTCCAAGAGCCAAATATTTGCAGTAATTTGCTAATAAGGAGGATGTGAATTGTGGAGAATCCGTGTCGTTGAGGAAAGAGTACATTTGATGTCGGCGTTAACCAGTCTGATTACATAATGTCAGTCAATGCAAGGGTGGAGCAGGCGTATGAAGCTCGAGGCGTTTCGTGCTTGAGCTTGACACCAAAAGCAATTAGTGAGGGTGCACACATCCAACAGCCTCGGCATCGTTTGCACAGTATCAACCTTTTGCGACTTTTGGTTGT
Source organism: Ophiognomonia clavigignenti-juglandacearum (assembly GCA_003671545.1). Lineage (NCBI taxonomy): Eukaryota > Fungi > Ascomycota > Sordariomycetes > Diaporthales > Gnomoniaceae > Ophiognomonia > Ophiognomonia clavigignenti-juglandacearum. The sequence goes on along the minus strand of PYFS01002413.1, from coordinate 80,903 downwards.
TTTGAGGGTAGGATTTCGACTGGCCTGCTCTCCCGCCTTCTGCCCACCACGACGCGTGGCATGGGCTTGAGGTGGGGTGGCCCTGCGCTGGACCCCGGACCGCTTCGAAAGCCGACATCACTAGATCATCACAAGTCCAAACCCGAGTTGCGGGTGGAGCGTGCATCAGAGCCTGTAATAGGAACCTCGAACCGCTGCTCTGGGCTCCGCTCTCGCTCCGCGGCAATGTTTGCAGAGTGACACATAGTATGTAGGTAGGCAGCACAGAATCAGGGAGCCCGAAGAACCAGCAATTCGAACAATCAGATCATTACGAGACTACCTAGGTGTTCGCTGCTGCGACAGCAGACACCACAGTCGAGTTACTAAGGGTCTGTGTGGCGCCGACGTTGCAGATGGGCAAAGACGACAAAAGACAACGAGCAACCAACCGTGTGGGCAAGAAGGCCTCGATGGGGCTTCAACGCGGCCACAATCGCCTAAATAGGTTTTGCCATTCTTTCCAAATTTCCAAAATCCAAAACCGTTTCCTACTTCAGTCTGCCTGCCATCGCATCTCAACCCCCCCAAAAATCACCCCGATCTTCAAACAATCACCCACTCCTTCTCCTCACGGCGTCTCTCCCGCAGAGCCACCAACTCCCGGGTATACCGCTCCTCACTCCAGCCCTCGCGCTTGAATCGAGCCGTCAGCGCGAGGAACTCCTCGTCGCTCTTGCTCTTGGGCAGAGTGTCAGCGGCAGCGGACTGCTCGCCGCCGCCGCCGTCATCGTCGTCGTCGGTGCTGGCCGTCGCACAGTGGCGCCGCCTACGTTGCAGCAGCTGTTCCTGGGCCATTTGCATCATACGCGACTCCGCAAACCGATCATCCTGGCGCAGGCCTCGCATTAGAATGGCGAAGCGAGGATTGGTGGCTGGTGGGGCTGGGAGCGTGTTGGCTGTGTTGGTGTTGGTGGTAGTGTCGGTGTTGTTGGTGGTGGAGGCGGTTGTTTGAGTTGTGGGAGGAGATGTATCGGTGGAGCGCCCGGCGCGCGGCCAGAAAATGTGGGAAGCTGGTGGTGACATGGTGGATGATGTTGAGGCTTTGGTATGTCTTCTGTAAAGAGGAGTCAAGTCAGGATGATGAGGTGTATCACAAATCGAGACAACGCAAGTGGAGCATTAGTGGCTAAAAAATGCAGAGTAGGCACTCCAGACTACCAGGATGAAGCAGAACCAGTAAATCATGTGGGACGTGGTCTTACCTGCTTGGGAAGTGATACCTCGGTGAGAAGAGGTGGTTGGGAGTTCTTTGAAATTAATGGGAAAGATGATGATGGAACTTGGCTTGGTCCTTGCTTTCGTTGATGAGAAGGAGAAGAAGTATTGGTTTTGAAAATGTGCGCCAGATTGCCTTAACAAAGGCCCCAGACGGACTCTCGCACTACTTAAGGGCGAACTTGGACATTGAGGACAGACTGTCCAGCAGGCCATGGCTAGCCCAAGCACAGCCACCATCTTTACCACTTTATCACAAGCGATGTCAGTATGATGTCTGCGGATGGTAATAATGAACCAAAAGCAAAATAAGGGGTGTAGAGGGGAGGAGGGGGCAGAACCTAACCCTGTCCACATGAAGAAAAATAGCAACATAAAAAAGGCACCACATGTCACAACATCCACCACGATAAATCTACTATGTCTATTATTAAAGAAGCATTCTGCCCTTGTTTTCATATGCCTGCTACACCCTAGTCCCTGGTCGTTCCCGATTTTTTTTTTTTCCATAGTCAGCCGCCCAAAGCAGAAAGTCCCAAACATGCAGTGAAATGCCCGGGTATCCAGTCGCCGCTTTCCTCCATTCATCATTAAACTCACTTAGTAAGTTGAAAATCGATGTCAGAAGGCAGAGAAAGAAGAAACGCCATGAGCCACAAGCAAGGATGCAAAATAGCACAAGCTGCTCAAGTGGTGAGAACTTGTGCAAATGTGATGCTGTGCATGAAGCAGTTTGCGACCAAACCAACATATTCAACCAGTGTGCTTGTTTCGCTGGGCCTAATCCTCTGTTCAGAACAAAGGCAAAGTGGCAGGTCAGAGCTCCAGATCGTTGTCAGTGGCCCAGTGTTGGCCGCAAGATTCAGTCGCAGCTTGCTTGAAGATATCAAGTGCAAGGGCTGGTGACAAAACCCTAGGAAGATGTTCCCCACATCGGAAGGCATGGAGCCTAGCAGAACACGAGCTGCGAGAGTCCTCAAGACATGGAGCATTCAGATGGTCCGGATCATGATCAAAGGCTTGGACCGTTGTGTCAGGTTGAGATGGCACCCACATGATGCAGTGGTCAGGTCAGATCAGGCGCATCAATGTCTCAAACCTCCCAGCTTCGAATGGACCAAGGAGAATCCATATGTGATCAAGTCGTTGGGGGGACTACAACCAGAGAAGTTCTCTCGCATGAAGATGTGAATCAAGCTAGACTTTGCCAGATGTTGCTGTTGGCAATCTCATCAACGCTGAAAATAGTCGGAGAGTGTTCTGAGTGAGTGTAGTCATGTCTGCCTGTGAAGTTGTTCGGTGATGCAGCATTCAAGCCGCATGTGGCATGTACCTGTGCGTGAATCTGTGACCATGCAGTCAAAGGCGAGAGAAAGTCGAAAATGCAATAAAGCCTTTTGGGCTTCGAGAGACGGATCCTTGGAAGGCAAAGTTTCATCATAGGGCGAAAGACGGACGGTCGTCCTGTCAGTCAAAGTTGCAGTGTGAGCAGTCGAAATGAGCGTTGTGCACGACAGTCTTCACACAAACGGCTGCCGAACGCCTTGAGGCCCAATTAGGACGTTCCAGGGGGCTGGTTGGCATCACCCTGTTGAGCACCAGCAGCGCCCTGGGCAAACGACTGGTACCACAGAGCCAGATAGTTCTGGTAGCCGCCATCTGTCATAATTTATTAGCAGCAGCTCATACGAATAGGTTGCGAGAGTGGGATTACTCACAGGCAGCGTAGGGGTCAGCTTGTGGGTCGGCACCGCCCTGCTGGGCCTGGGCAGCCGAAGCACCTTGGTCACCTGAGTTTGAGTAGTGGTTAGAAGTTTGATCGCGACCACCGCGGCTGTCACCACGGCTATCATAGTCGCGGTGACCTCCGCCTCGGCCTCCACGGCCGCCACTACCACGATCACCAAAACCACCGTTGTTCTTCTGCTTCTAGGACAATACATTAGCATTCATTCCAATGCGCAAGCGCTGATCAGTGTACTTACAACCGCCTCGACCTTCTCCTCAATCGCAGCTTTGGCCTGGTTGATGCTCTCGCGAGTGCCAACAAGCTCAATCTCTCTCTCACTTTGGCCGGGTTGGGGCTGCTGAGACACATTGATCTTGCAGCCGGTGATGTTCTGCATCTCGCGAATAGTCTCGCCGCCCTTGCCAATGATCATACCAACAGCTTCATTGGGAACGTAGATGGCGTCCTGAGTCTTCTCCCGATCGTCACGGTGTGGGCGGCCGTGAGGAGGAGCACTGCCGCCAGGGCCTCCACCATTGGTGTTGCGAGCATCGCTCTCGACGATTTCCATAATCATCTCCTTGGCCTGAGCAGTAGCGGCGTAAGGACCGATCAGATTGACCGGACGAAGACCGTTGACACTCTTCTGCTCTCCGACGATGTTAACGTGGCAACCGCTGCGCTCCTGCAAGTCGCGAATGGTCTCGCCACCACGACCAATGATCAGACCGACAGTGCGATCAGGCACCATGATCTGAACACAGTCTTCGCCGTCTTTCAGGTTGGCAACGCCACCGCGGTCGGAAACGGGCGCGGGCGGAGGCGCAGCGCGACCGCCACCGCCGTGATGCAGGCCAGCACGAGCGATGGCACCCATTCCGCTGTCCTCGATGATGCGGTTGATGGCTGCCATAGCCTCTGCGCGGGCGGCTCGGGGTCCGGTGATCTTGCAAACGCGGTAGGTGTCGGTACTCGAGGTGGGTGCAATGAACTGAACGCGACACTTGGTGTCGGCCTCGACACGACGAAGGTTCTCACCCTGGCGACCAATAATTAGACCAACCAGTCCAGCTTCGATCTCCATCGACTCGACATCGTGATCACGGCCATCGCGCATGGGCGAACGCTGACGCGCGCTAGATTGACGGCCGCGGGGGCCAGGAGAGTATGAGCGGTCGCGGCTGTTGCGGCTGTAGTCGCGAGGAGGGCGGTCGTCCCGGCGCTCGTCACGGTATGGGTTGTTTCCGCCGCGGAAGTTGTTGTCACGGCGGCCAGGAGGTGAGCGCGATCGGGAACGGCGATTTCCGCTCCAGTGCCGACCGCCATCGTGGGTGCCATCGCCGCCATAGACACGAGCCCCCTCGTAAGGGGCGATGTTGTTGGCAGCTGCGACAGCCTTCGCCTTGGCAATGGCAGCCTCGAGGCTCACTGTACCAGAGTTGACAGGCTTGATGGAGTCAAGGTTCATAGTGCCTGAGTTGGCAGGTGGAGGGTATGAGGGGTATCCAGCTGGAGGAGGAGCATAGTGGCCTTGGTGGCCAGGGTTCGCGGAGGGAGGCATCGGGTAGCCAGCTGGTGGTGGAGGGTATGCGGGAACTTGCTGGCCTGGATTGGGTGCAGCCTGGGGCTGCTGCTGGGTAGTAGCTTTGATTGAGTTAGTCGAGGTTGTTTGTGAATACCCGAGTTCTGGAGTTTGGATGTAGGAATTTTCAAGATTTCAATGTCGGGGCAGAGCAGCACCGCGAAGTGGGAAGGAAGGCAGGCGGTGACAAAAGATGCAAGCACTTACCACGCAGCTGCTCGAGGAGCGCATTGATGTCAGCTTGACCAGCCATCTTCGTAGATTGCTCTTGACTTGTGGAGAGAAGCCAAAATCAAGTGGGTGAGGATGGCCAGACTGGTTGGTCGCTGGCTGCTGAGAGCAGAGGCAAGGTTGGAAACAATGCGCTGGAGAGATGGCAAGTTGGCGCTGGGGCGACAGATCAATCGCAATGCGATAGTGAAGGTGGCGATGATGCAATTCCGATGGTAGTTGCGGGCGATTGTAGGTTGGGCGATTGAGGGGACGCGCTTGCGCTTGCGGTTGCGATCAACGGGCGAGTAAATGGGGGGGAAACAAGCCCTATTGTGATGCAATCCAAGTCGCAATGGATGCCGGCAAAGGAATGATCGATGAACAATGGCTTGACGCTGCGCAGTTCTCGTCGAGGATGAAACTGCATCAAAGGGCGTGTCTCTTCTGCGGGTGGTGTTTGATTGTTGCGAAGGCCGAAGTTTGGTTTGGCGCCTGCTGGAAAATCAGCACCTTGAGAAGTGGAGGTTTGCTTGGGCCACCCCTGCTAGCGTACAGGGCGTTTGAACCCCTAAATCCCTGTCGAGATCAGATGGGGCTGCTTTTCGTTATCTCCGATCAGACGTCCCCAATGGCTGCGGTCTGAGATTGGGATAAGCATTTCCTTCACTTCCAGACTCCTTTCCAGTGGACATCACCAACGTTCAAGATCACAGGGTGGTTGTGTGGTCGATGCATAGATTCTGTGATCTTTCGTAATACCTAAGTAGCTTTGATTTGGTCAATTGATGATTTTTCTATCCATGCACAGGGTACACACTCCAGGCCAGGGGGGAGACCGGTTTGTAAATTGTGGGCGTGGCTCTCCTCGCAACTCCTCCTCCTCCTTCTACCCTTTGGCATTTCTCAAGGCCCTCAAAATGATACAGGACTTATGAGTACACTCGGAACGGTATCATAATCTCCGCATCGTTGGATATATCAGACACCGATGTACTCATCTCAGGTTCAACAAGACTATCCTAGCATACCTAGATACCTACTAGGCGGCTTCCAAGGTTATCTACTGCGGTTTGATCGCTGATCGCTGATTCGGATCGGCCGAAAAATGAGCGCCGAAGTGGGACCACTTAATATTCTCTGACCATGTCTTTCAGAAGATCAAGCGATAGCTACAGACCTGCCGAAGTTTCACACTCCAGAGCATCTGGCACCATCCGCATACTCTCCACAAAGAGCTGCCGTGACGGGGTGGAGAATGATGTACTCGCCTAGTTGCAGTATACGACACCACGGCCGGTCACATGCATCCCTAGCTCTGTTCGCGATTACACAAGATATTATTATTACTATAGTAGATCTATGATAGGAGAGTAAGAAAAGATTCACAATGCACAAATTAATTCTCTTACATTCTTTCTTGTCCAGAGCGTATATCTCAACCCCCATCTCTCATCGTACTCAATCTCTCCGCAAATTGTCAACTACCCCGACGGGTACCAAATATCATCCCAATCCTCCCCATCCCCCAGCCCATCCTCAATCCCCTCCAATGGCGCGTTCGCATCCGGGTTGCGCCCCACCCAGCGCTCCGCATGCCTCGCGAGCCGCTTGAACACAAGCATACACGACGGCACCGTGATGTACGCATTCATCGGGTCGGTCGGGTCCTTCTCATACATCTTGTGCACTTCGTCCGTGACCTCCACGAGCGCCGCGCTTTGCATGTACTCCCGCTGCTCCTTGGTCAGCGGCCGCTTGGTCTTCTCCGCCTCGGTACCGACCGCACGCGTAGGCGCGGCGGCGTTGACATCGTCAGCACGCTGGCCCATACCAGCGCGCCGCGCCCGCCGCGTGACCTCCACGAAGCCGCTGCTCGGGGGAAGCGCCATCTCGTCGTCCGTAACCTCGTCGTCTTCGCCGCGCCACCCTTTGCCCTTTCCAGGCGGCCTCGGCAAAGGCAGCCTCGGCGGGGGCGTAGGGATCTTGGGCCTCTTCCCGATAGGTGGGCGCGTAGGCGGATCGGTAGGCAGCGGCGGAAGCGGCGGCAGCGGCGGCAGAGCTGGCTTCTTGGTTGGGGACGGCGGCGAGGGCACAGGCGGGAACGGAGGTGGCGGCGGGAGACCCGTGGGCTTGGGCTGCTTGCCGATAGGCGGACGGGTTGGCGGGCCCGTGGGCTCCGGGTCGTGCTGGAGCCGCTCGAGCAGGTGGCGAACGAGGACGAGGATGCGGCGGACGATGTCGGGGAGCTGGCTGTTGTCGCCCAGGCGGCCGACCACGCGCTTGAGGAGGCCGATCATTTTGAAGGGGAGCTGAATGAAGCCCGGCAGGTTGGAGGGGTTGGCGTCGGAGCCTGGGATGAGATCGGTGCTTGAGGATACTGCTGGTGGAGGGTGGGAGGGGTTGGGCCCGATGTGTGTGGGTACGGGTTCCAAGGGCGGCAGGGTGGTGGTGTTTGGGACGGGCAGCTCGGGCTCGTCGGGAAGATGCGACGGGAGGCCACCGATATTTGTTGGAAGCGGTGGCAGCGAGGATGTCTCCGCCGGGGGTGGGAGGATGTCGCGCTTGGTCTCATGGTGTTGCCGCTTGCATTTCACCCCGGTAGAAGCAGAAGCTGCCCTCACAGCGGATGTAGTCTCGGGCTCGGTGTTGACGGGTACGTGCAGGCGAACCAGACGGTCCAGAAGATCCGAGACCGTATTGTCCATCCTCACCAGGTCCATGTGCTCGTGCTGAGCTTGAATTAAGTCCATAGCCCCGCCCTGGTTCTTTTTTATCCACTCCTCCTCGTCAAAGGCCGGGATATCTTGCTTCTTCAAGGGGATTTTGTCGAGCTCGTCCTGGTAACGCATGCTCCGCAGAGTCCATTGAGAAGGGTAGTATTGACCTAGGGGCGACTCTTGGAGTCTGTACAGTAGCCGAAGTTGGTCATGAAGCCTGAGTCCGTGGTCGCCCAGATTGTACTCCTCGTCCCATCCACGGAAGGTCACGGTCAAATTGTCTGTATGTTGGGCCCAGTAGCTAGCTTCAATGTAGTCCTGATTCTGCACGAACAAGGCGTCGTACCTGCCGTAGGCAGCAGCACACATGACGACGAGTGTGACGGTGAGAAACAAGATGGCGGTGACAAACAATGCGCGCCACTTGATTGAGCGCCAGTTGTCGCGGAAGGTGGAGGAAGGCCGCGGAGCATCCCTCGGTGGGAGGGTTTCGGGCCACGGGCTCATGGTGTGTGCTTTGGCTTGCCTGCAAATGGTGGTGATGGACTGCTGGTAGCTGCGTCTGGGAGTGCAATGGCGAGGGGCGGATGAGGAAGACAACCCAAGGGGAGGAGGCTTGATATGGGAGGCTCGTACCTTTGCCACTCCAACAACGCACTAAGAGCTTCAACTTGAACCATGCTGTCATGGAAATACTATGTGCCTTGCTATAGGCAAGACGAATACTTGGGGTGAAGCTATATCCCGGCAAATCCAATGAAGAACGGCCGCAAGGGAGCAGTCCGCGAGGGTTCTAACGCGCCGGCGTTCTTTTCAAGTAGTACGATCTAGCGATTACCGAAGGGTCCTCAGCTAGATCGGACCCTTTGATTCGGAGGAAAGCTCCATGGACCAGCAGCTGCACCGGCGCAACCCCTTCCCATCATGCTTAAGAATCCTCCCCTGGCACCAGGAGGAACACAGGTGATTCTTTCCAGGCATCACTGCAGCTTCAGTGCCATATGTTGATGGGTCTGCTCCACTGAATTTAAAATTTATGATATGATAAATTGTTGTTATCCAATGGGTGTCGCCATACCCGCAGGTGGTCTGCCGTAGACGTATCGCCAAGCTATGTGGCTACCTAAGTAGCTAGCTGTCAGAGCGTGTTGAGATGGCGGCTATTCTGACAGCTGTGGCATTTGCCGGGCCGATCCTCGATCGAGGCAAGTCATCCAGCACTAACGCCGTTCCTCAAATCCCTCCTAACTCATAAGAGCTACTTCCACTCCACCTTGGCCATGCTCCCTTTCTCAGCCAATGCGCGGTGCATATCGAACGCATTCCACAGCAAGTGCGGTTCATGACCCATGCCCTTACGCAAGCACTCGAATTCGGCCTTGTCCAGGTACTCGGTCAGAATCGGCTTGTACACCTCGTGGGCGCACTTAGCAATAATGACGCGAGCGCGTTCCCTGGGGCTCAGACCCCTCACATCCGCCAGGCCGCACTCGGTGACAATCACGTCTAGGTCGTGCTCGGTCTGGTCAACGTGCGTGCACATCGGCACGATGCAGCTGACGCCGTGCGGGTCTGTCTTGGAGGGCCGCGTCGACGGCGTGTGCATGATGGAGTACTTGGACGAGCGCAGGAAGTCGGCCGAGCCGCCAAGGCCGTTCAGCATGCGCGAGCCCATGACGCAGGTGGAATTGGCATGCGCGTACATGTCAACCTCGACGGGCGTGTTCATGCCGATCACGCCCAAGCGGCGGATGATCTCAGGCGAGTTGGACACCTGTTGCGAGCGCAGGAGCAGCTTGTCGTAGTAGTTCTCCCAGTTGTCGTAGAAGCGCTTGAAGCCGTCGGGCGAGAAGCGCACCGACGTAGCCGTGGCAAAGTCGAGCTTTCCAGAGTCAAAGAGATCAAGGAATGTGTCCTGGATGACTTCTGTCCACACCTTGAGATTCTCGAACTTGGAGTCTGCCAAGCCACCAACGACGGCGTTGGCAATGTTGCCGATGCCTGATTGGATTGGGAGAAGGCTGTCGGGTAGGCGACCGTGCTTGACTTCATGGTCCCAGAACTCGATGATGTGGTCGGCAATGGCTTTGGAACCCGCGTCTGGTGGGGTGTTTGGTGCGGTCTGGTCGGCGTAGTCTGAGTGGAGGACGCCGACGACCTTCTCCGGGTCAATTGGAATCGAGTGGGTGCCAATTCGGTCCTCGACGCCCATGATCAGATATGGCTTCCGGCGAGGAGGTAGATCGGTCATAGTAATATCGTGCAGACCCTCAAATGACGGAATAGAGGTGTTGACTTCGATGATAATCTTGTCGGCCATCTGTACCAATTCTGGGGTTGCTCCGACTGAGGCTCCCGGTACGATACTGCCATCCTCTTTGATAGCTGTCGCCTCCACAATCACCACATCGAGGTTGTTTGTCGGCTTGTCTTTGGTATAGAAGCCCTGTATCATGTATGCTCAGCCTTTGTTCGTTCGAGACCATGATGTTATCGCCGTGTTGGGCAAGGCCTCCACTTACGTATACCAAGTCCATCGGGAACATCGATAGATGCTTGTCGAAGAAGTTTATCCTGCCCTCGTTGATTCCCTTGGCGATGGCCTTGCCAACCTGGTGCGGACTCCTCCTCTCAATCATGTCCAAGCCGGCCCATCTATTTTCTGTCTCGGCTCCGGACGAGGCGCCGACGAACAACGAGTATTTCAGTTTGCCTTGAAGGTTGTTCTTCTCGACATGGTCGGCTAGGAAAACGGGCATCTTCCTACATGTTGAGCACTTGTATCAGCATATACCCCTCACCACCACCGCCGTGCTCAGCGCCCTCCATGAAGCTCAAGGGTATGCGAGCTTATGGTGGAACAAGTGGGAAAACTCACTTCGGATACCCAACACCGGTAAACCCACTCCAGCCTATGTACGAGCCATTGGGGAAATGGTGCAGCAGATCCTCCGGTCGGCACAGTTTCTGCAGCATGCTCGGCCTGCGTATGCGAGCCTTGAGCGCCGCGGAGGCAATTGGACCCGACATGTTCGCAAGTTCTCCGCCGGCGGATCGATCGTACGATGTGCTGTGTAGGTGGTGGTTGGTGTACTCGACCTGTGCCTCGAGGTTCGTCGAGCTTCAGGGAGGCAACAGAGCGGCGCACAGAGAGGAAGAAGGGGTCAGAGCATGGAGAAGAGAGAGGAGAAGGTTGAGGGACGAGACGAGGGCCATCAATCTAGAAGCTCGATGGAGGGCAGCTGCACTGTTAAATATGAATAACTGGGTCGTCCGGGGCATGACAAGGTTGAAATCCAATCAGGACACTGCAGGGGTCGATCATCACTAACAGCACTGCCCCTGAATGCGCGCCCATAATCCCTAGCTTGTGTTAAGGGGATGACGTCCCCTCCGCATCCCACATTGAAATCCCCCACTGAACTTCCATCTTCATTCTTGACGGGTATGGCACGAAGATATCTGGCGGCTGGACGCTCAAAGGCTCATGGCAGCTTCATATAATACTGCCGTATACTCTAATGCTATCTGTGTATTCCCATTGCAGTTTCTGCTATTCAGCAGCTCTATTCAAGCTCCAGGTACACCTGAGGTACCACAAATATGGCCCCACATTGCCGGAACTCGGCTTGCCCCTGCAAGTCGCTGCGGCTCCGGTCGTCCGTAATGCTCACGATGCCCTCGGCTATGGACTCACCAACTGGCCTTTTCAACTTACCAACGCGTTTCGTCGCCTGGATTTGATCTGCAGCCAGGTGCCATTTGATTATGTCGTAACACTCCACGTACCCTTCTTCTGCTCTTTTTGGTGCATGTTCACGCCACAACTGCCACAATGCTCCTCGCGCTTCGCGTTCCATGCGCGCGAAGGGCCGAGTCAGGCCAGCCTCGAGCGCATCATGCTTGAATATTGGAACGAAGGTGCGTGGGTATGTGAACATCATCCCCTATCAAAATCCTGCAATGCAGATACTATGAAAGGCGAAAACACCGGAGTTCATATGCTGTGGTATCATTCGAAGAGAAATATCACTTGCCAACCATTTGGCCATTCTTGCTTCAAAAGCCAAACTCAATGCAGGTGACCTCTACTTCTCGACAGTATGGGTGTTGATCACCACACCAGCAAATGGACCAACAAAATCAAAGACCTCTCCCTCTTGAGAGTCCAAACAAACTTGACTTCAGGCCTCAGTCCTACACCACAGCGGTCTTCTCGCCCAGCTTGTCCACGCCCGCCACCTCCTCGGCCGTCTCATCCGAGAACTTGAGGTCGTCCTCAAGAGGGACGGTATCCTTGATCTTCCAGAAAATGACCGGCGCCGCAATGATCAGCGCACCCACGAGCAGGCCCCACGTGGCGCCATAGATCGTATTGTACGGCTTGCCCAAGCCGTCGAGGCGCCAGAAGATGGCCGCGCCGGCTGACTGGATGCCTTTGTAGAAGCCGGCGAGGTTGGCGCTCTTGCGGGAGTTGTTGGAGAGGGCGCCCATGTACCTGGATTTTGAGGCAGACGTTAGCCACCCCCGAATCAAACAATGACAAACGAAGGTAAGGTCGACGACCGAAGTAAGCTTACCAATAAATGCTCGTCTGCCAGCAGGCATCATAGAAGCCGAAGAACAGGTACAGAAACATAGGCCCGATATATCTCTCCCCGCCGTCCGTCCAGTCCACGCCGACAAAGGTTGCGTTGCCATCGGCGTCAACAGCGCTAGTCACCTCCCGCGGCGCCTGCAGCCTCTGCCAAGCCCAGCCGCCCCCCCAAACGACAAACGTCAGTGCAAAGAGCACACCAAATGCGATCTTGGCCTTCATGCTGCGGCGGATACGGCCAATATCAAGTGCGTAGCCGAAAATGACGGCGCCAAAGATCTGCGCCAGCCAGTACAGCACGTTGTTGAGAGTCCGCGTCCGCGTGTTGAATTGGCCGGCGTTCATGTCGTTGGTCTGGTATGTGTAAAACACGTTGCTGGCGAAGAACATGGGGAACAGCGCGAGCACCCACGGCTCGCGATACAGCGTGTCCCACAGGCCCTTGATCTCGGACGTCCAGCTGGGGTTCTTCATGAGGATGACATGCGAGCCGTCCTCGCGCTGGACCTTGTCGGCATTGCAGAGGAACAGCGCGAGTATGGCGCCCAGCAGCATGAGCACAATGAAGGCGACGTAGGTGCCGTCGGTGACGGGCCCCGTGACGTTGTTGACGTTTTGCCCCAGCGGGATCAGTGCGCCGACCACAGCGCCCAGGTTGAAGATGATCCAGAACCAGGCGATGTAGCGGCCCTTGTGTTCCTCGGGCGGGTAGGACATCATGATTGCGCCCTGGCCCGTCCAGAGCAGGCCCGCGCAGACGCCGAGGAACGCGCCGGCGAAGATGACGAAGCCGATGTTCTGGTTGTGCGAGTAGCTGAGGAACGAGGCCGCGTAGATGCAGTAGCCCAGGCCCCCGAGCGACATGGTGGCCTTGATGCCGAGGCGGTTGGCAAAGGTGCCGGCGAAGAAGCCGACGACGGCGAAGGTGCTGTAGAGAGCGGTGCTGGCGTCGTTCTGCGCGTGCGTGTCGACTTGGCCGCCGCCGCCCATGCCCGTGATGGCGTTGAACATGCCCGGGCAGAGGAAGCAGACCATGGCGACCATGAGCAGCTGGACCTTGGGCGAGGCGTACCACAGCTCGGTCTTGCCGAGCTTGACGCCCTTGTACATCCAGCCGGCAGGGCGCGGGATGGGGCCGTCGTTGGGGTTCCACGCGGCTTGCTCGGTTGGGGTGACGGGAGCCTTGGTGTCGGCGCTCACGTCGGCGGCGTGGGGAACGCCTTTCGTCTCTTCATTGTCGGCCATCTTGGATTGGGATGCGGTGGCGAGGCTGCGTACAGAGACGGGTTAGAAACTCAAACGAATTGATAGTTGTTTTCAAAAACCACTCACAGCTCTGAGGGCAAATTCGAAGACGTGTCTCGGACAGCAGGACCTTGCAATAGCAGAGTCAATGCTCACAATCACTTATGTGAACATAGCGTGAGGAAGCAGAATTGTGGAGTGAGGTGCGGAGACTTTGGGGGTGTGGGATTTTATCAAGGACCAACCAGAAGGTTCGGGGTAGCCCAGACGGCAGGGCTCCTACTGTCTGATACTCCCATGCGAGATAACAGAAGGAATCAAACGTGCATATAGTGTGGCTTACTGTCAGCTTCTGAGAGGCAGAGAGGTGGGCTATCGTAGGCATCTGGCATATCATACGTAGGACTTTATCTGCAGGTGCATGGATTGTGACATCGGGTGCGGCTGCCCAGCAACCCAGGTACCGCGTTCCATCAAGGGAGAGGTCGCACAAAGCCGTTCGCCTACAAATTGACACGTTCAGAAGGGTGCACATCACTTGACAGTAGTGACATTCAGTACCTCACGTCAGTATTTTGCACAATGAAGTGACGATGAAGAGGAGGTGAATGAGGATTACCTAGGTACTTAGATATCTGATCCCTGCCGCGAGCGGGGATCCACCCAAAACCTGGGGAAACAGGGGTCCTTCCCCAGGTCTTTCTTTCTTTTCTGTCATGCAAAACTTTTTTTCGTGCTCTTCACCTTCGGCCGCGTCAAATCTGGTGGACGGAGCTGAGAAAACCGGCCCGACTGGGATGGCATGGGGATTGGTTCATCTCCAACACGAACTGTTCCTTTGGCACACCCCAGTGTCAGATGGCCCTTTTTCTAGCTGGCAGGGCTGGTCAGCGCCATCTTACTGGACGTCTAACCCTTCCTTCCGAACCTTGAAGTCCCTTACTGCAGTACCTAATGTAACGTTCCTCCCCGAAGGCTTGTCCAATTCCCCGCACCCCGGACCTTGCCACGGCCTCGACGCTCGTCTTAGTCATTTCCCACATTGGCATCTACAGACTTCGACACGACGACATGTCCCGAAACACACAACACCAACACGACATCAGTCATGTCACTGAATACCACGCGCATACCCACGGTGCGACGCGCCGAGATCCTATCGTTGCAGCGCCAACAGCAAGAAATGCGTTAAGACGTCCAGGCACCAGGAATCAGGCACCAGGCACATCCTCCAAGCGTTATAGGAGCTCTTTCCAGCCGGAGCGGTCGGCCAGCAGCACACGAGGATGTCGTGTACATATATGCATACCGCTCCTGGATGAGCCTGCGATCCGATCTGCCGAAATGTGGTTATTTCCAAGCGCACGAGGACTTCAATCAGCAGGCCAACAAGGTGCTGACCCCAGTTTGTCGCACTGTTTCCCAGACTCTCACTACGTGGCGTTTTCCGGCACCATCCAAAACATTCGTCCACCCTTCCAGTGAGCCAAAGGGTTACCTTCACCCGCTCCTGCACGTCCATCCTCAAGAGTAAAGCCACAATTCTGGTAGAATGGCTCCTTGCCTTTGGCACTGGTCACACTGGCATGGATTCCTTCCTCGCGTGCTTGCCGGAGACCCTGCCCCACGAGCATTCTTCCTATGCCTTGGCCTTGATGGTCGGGACTGACAGCCAGAAACTCAAGATACCAGCCTTCTTCCCTCTCTCCAGTCCATTTGTCCGCATTAAATGGCATTGATCGCTCGTGAACATCCTCCTCATGTGGATCGGCCGCCCGGTTAGGCCATACCAATACATGGAGTTTCATAGTTGTTGACATGAGCCCTTCCGCATAGGATCCTGATTTACATTTCGTCAGCATCGCCATCTCTGCCACCATTAACAACAGCATGACACGCCGCCATGGCGATCTCCAACATCATAGCACTCACGAGGATCAAGCCAGTGGTAGTCCATTTGACGACCTCCCTTCCCTTTGCGATGCCACTGAGCACATCCCGCGATGGTCTCCTGTCCCGAAAGACTCTGCACGATGACTAGGGAGAACTTCCACCGGGGATCGAAAAACTTGACTCGAGCGCGCCGCAGAAAGTACAGGTCGACGTCTTGTGGGTACTTGTCCCGGAACGGGTGAATCCAATCGCCAACCAGGTCGTCGTCCCAGAAAGCTCTAGCGTAGAGGTGCGCGACTTCAGGCAGGTCCCAGAATCGAGCTTCGCGGATGTATGGGTATGTCATGACTGTGACGAGAAGGAGACAAGGTACAATAGGCCTGCTGATGCTTGAAAGTTCCTGTGGAGCAATCTCGTAAGAACGCCGAGGACAGCTCCGGGACCATCTATCAGTTATGTGCTCTTCACAGTCGGCGACCGACAGCGAGTGGCCGGAGCAAGATAGCTCTGGCCGCCATGCCGCTGCCTTTCTGAGATTTGATCCACCCATAGCCGTGTTGGGAGCACACTCCGCGCCCGGGGCGAATTACTACCTAGGCCCATCGGCCTGCATGCGCGGCCAGGGCCGTGGAGCTGCGGAGCCGCGAAGAGGTTGACCTCCAGGCAGGGAAAGCGGACCTCCAGTCTTGTTGGTTGTTACTTGTGCTGGCCTAAAATCGCCGATCCGCGCTGTTGTCCTTCTGTTATTTTAGGCCAGCAAAAGTGATAACAGTGCGGATCGGCGATTTTAGGCCAGCACAACTAAGGGAAGAAGCCAACTACATACCGCGCTATCAATTGTGTGAAGGTGGTTTGTGCTGCTGACTAATCGAAGTACCTATGCCACAACCTGGCTCGGTGTGCTTGCCGAGACCGGCACCGCCGTCACTCACCATGAAATCTTCAAATGCAGGCCGACAGCATCGATGCAGATTCGCGTCGCCCACCTCCTGCAAGACACATAACAACCCCTTCACCCTCTAAATATGCTATTGCGTTGCGCAACCAGGCCGTTTAGCCTCAGCATCAAGGCAGCACGCCTGCTCGCGGGCGTCAACGCCGCCGCCGCCTCACGCGCCCACCAAGCGCGTTTCTCGTCCTCTGCTGCACTACCATCCACGATCTGGCCTCCATGGCAACTCAGTGACCTGGGTGTGCGGGAACAAGAATACTACAAGCAGTTGGGTCCCGACTACGTCGATCACGTCGAAGAAGCGCTTGCAGATACGATCCGGGACCACGTCACGAAGCGCAAAGCCTACCAACGACGCGCCGAAGAGACGTTTGGCAAGGACGTAAGCTACCTATCCCCTTTACAAGCCGGCTCCGGCACATTGCTGACCTGGGAGCAAAAAAAAAAAAGTGGTACCAGATCATGAAGGAGGCCGAGAAGCGCCACAAGGCACTCCACCGCGAGACGATCGCACAGCTCAACGCGCGGAAGCAGAAGGCGTACGAGATCGTGGATCAGGCTGAGAGTCGCAAGGAGTTTTCCCGGATCAAAAAAGAGAGAATGCAGTGGAAGAGCAGTGACAAGACGAGGAAGGGCGAGATCGCTTCGCAGGTGGCGGTCGAATATGGTGTGTTAGTCTCGCCCAACTGGGAGCTGCAAAAGTAAGAGGTGCGCGTTGGTATCCCCGGAGTGGTGTGCCCCGCCGGACACGAAAGATGCTGTCGCGGCGCACCCTACCTGCCTTCCGCAACCGCGTGCAGACAGACCAGCGCGGCCTGGCGCGCAGACCTTCGGGCACCTCCGCCTCTCACCCAAGCAGCGCGAGGGCTGGGGCGAAGGCCAAGGTCGCGCTGCTGACACCCCGGTACGGGGATGATGCGAGGACTCCATTAGACGAGGAGCTCTTTGACGGCATTCAATTGGACAAGTGTCTCGCACGCTACATATGCGCGAGTGTTTGGACGCATCAACAGAAATACCGAACGTTGCCCTGGTCATAACTTCCGTACAACGGAGGTTCGCCAGTCTACAGGTCTGTAGGGTTCAACCTTGGATGGGCTTGCTTTCTTAGTACTTACTTATCTCTTCATTGACACAGGTCCGTATACCACAGATAGTGTGGCGCAGGGCTACTCAAGGAGCTGCTACCACTCTGTTGGTTGTTGATCGTGGATCCTGGCCCAACTTTGGAAGATATGAGGGCACATCTCCAGTCCCCTCCCCCCCTTTCCACTCGCGACCTTCATTCCCGGCATTCCCTCAGGCGTGCCGGCCAGCCAAGGCGTAGTCATAGGAATGCGGCACATTATCAGCGACTAGCCAGTCCAGCAGCTTCAGAGCTGATGAAGACAGCTCCGGCCGCCGTCGCCATTCCACTCAAGAGCGACGTCCCAGGTGCGTTTGTACCAATCGGTTTCTTGGAACACTGGTGGTCTGAATACCAATACGAGTCGGTATAGCCTCAGGGAAGTCGTTAGCAGCCGCAAGTTTGGTGTTTTTCCGTGACCCGATGGCTACGGCCGGGGGTTATATGGAGTCGGTGCGAAGGGGAAGAGAACGTTTTCCAAACAGCAATTGCGACGATATCATTCTGCAAAGCGGGACGTCCATCCTGTGCCTATGGAGCTTCTCGGGGTCTTCGCAGACTCGTAACTCGCCCCCGTCGTGATACAAATCACTCGCTCTCAAGGCTGCACCTCACCTCGTCTCAGCCGCGTTTGTTGGCTTGTTGTCGTGATTTAGTATGTCCAGATCCCGACCGCGATCAGAGACTCTGTACTTCTAAACCTCTGGGACTGGGTCTTTTGGTGGCTCTTGAGTGACCGGAATGCGATTGGAGGGTCTCCGCTGTCTATAGGCTCTGCAAGATTTGTTTCGATGACAGCACATCTTTGTCAGGGTCCTTAGTAGTCCTCGGGCGGTGTTCGTTATCATCCTCATGCTCGACGACCAGCTTATCAACCTTCGTTGCGAGGTACTTCCAGCGAATGGACCGCAGTGGTGTATTTGGCCATTCTCTGCCTGAATTGCGTGCCGCAAATTTTAGCAGCCGACATAGGTGACGAGACACGTGCGCGGCGCTGCGATGGAAGCTCGAGAGTGCCGGGAATGTTCGCGCTGGTACGCGGAGACATGGGACTTCACTAGACGTGGCCAAAGCACTACAGTTATCATGAGAGAAAGGAGGGGTCCAATGTGCCAGGAATGCTTCTTCTCCTTTATTGTTCAAAGTCTCCGTGCCTTAGATTTACTCTACCAAGTGACGTCCGAAGTCGCCTATGTGACACAGCTGAGACTATAATCTAGATCCACACATGGTATACGTTCTCTTTAATAACTATATTCTTCGTGCTAGTGTCTCACAAAACACTCTGACTTGCTTTGATGACCGCCGACAGCCCCAGTTGAGGCGTTAAAAACCTTACGTACACGGACCAAAACAAGGCCAAAAAAAAAAAAAGTTCACAAAACTGACACTAGTAGTGGGCTTGATTACTAGGCCAAGTCTCTTATAGCCTGACACCCCCCTATTGATCTTCTTCCTTCAGCGCCTAACGATAACATATACTACCTAGGTATAAATCACCATCACGAGCAGTTTGTATTTGGCCCTTCCCACTGCACACGGTTACATAACTAAAGTACAGTCAACCGATATGTATATATATCATACTCGGACAAACATACCAGCTCCAGCAGACTGATCAGGCTCAGATTGCTGGCGAAAAGTGAGTGAATTGAGGAATTCGAGCATAAACCAGTCCATGTTCTGATCTACGTAGATGCAGGAAACTCATAATCGATGGTCCAAGCCACATCCTTCCTTATAATGAGGTCCTGACTTCCGGGTCTACTCGCGCCGCTGTGATTGTCGATTGTCGCATGGCTCCCACCGTCGGACCACACAATCGCCTCATGTTGGGTCTGATCTCCCCGAAATATTACATCCAAGTCGTTTCTAACATCCGTGTTGCTCTCTGTTCCATACTCGAACGTCTTTGTCTGCCGACGAGTCTTGTTGTCCATGAATGTGCCACCAATAGTTTGCAGAGCAAAGGATTGATGCTGCGGCGCCTCCTCGGCTGATTCATACTCTGGTAGGCCCATTCCCGTATGGAAGGATCGCATCAGACTCCGTAGTGTCGGAATGTGGGAGGCAAGAATGGACCAAAAAAGCATGACCTGCTGCATCAAGAGGCTAGTGGTGCAGTCGAGTTGAGGATCTTCAGATCTCGAGAGCCGCGCGATACACGTAAGATGCATGACGGAGGCGACCACCACAGCTAGGCGAAAGCAAAACGCAAAGCATACGTGGAACTTGTCCTTCCACGACATGTTGATACATAGTATCAAGCTGGTCGGAATGATGACGCCTAAAACATCTGTGATTACGTCAAAAATGGTGATAATCAACCAGCGGGGATACTGTATCAACTCTGGATTAGAGACGGCTTCATTCCCATTTCCACACTGATCTCGTGGCACATACACATCGACAGGAACCAACTTACCTGCGTTGATGACTGCGAAGTTTCACTGGTCGACATCAGGATTGAACTCGAATCGTTTGCGGCGGCTAATCCAGCAATGGACCCAATGGCCCAAATCACACTCATTGCAAGTGACGTGATGATCGCGATCCAGCCAATATCAGCTCCATACCTCACCGGCCTAAGCACCCGCAAAAGGAGGACAAAGGTTGAGCATTTGGAGAAACAGAGGCTGCAGATGCACAGAAGCTCCGAAGCAAGGAAGGTCTGAAGTATGGGTAGGAGAATTAATGATTGTTCACGGCCGATACGAACAAACTCAGACTGGGCTCGGTGACTCACGTTGCCAGATGTGATCCATTCTTTGTCGGAGGTGATGTGATATGACTTGGAAAGGCCATTCTGGAGGCCATAAAATATCACAATGCTCTGAACCAAGTGGATGACCTGGTAATGTTCTTAGATGTTGATCAACTATTGAAGATAAGTTGGGACGAACACCAAACCTACTGTAGCAAGTATAATGAGGTGGTCTTGGAGCTGAAATGATCCCCACTTTAGGTGTCCGTGTATCGATGCGGTCGAGACTGTGTAGAGAATGCAGAGAATAGACGCGATCCAGAGCATACCGGCATGGTCATCCGGCGTGACGGGGGCCAATCCAGTTGAAATTTCCATAATGGTGGGGAGGAGAGGGGGAGGGAAATTCTCGATGATGCTGTGGACTTTCCAAATCTACCTCTCCGTGAAAAAAGATGACACAGGTCTTAATTTCAGGCCCAAAGCCGAAGGGTTGGTTCAACTTTATGTTTGTGTGGTTTGACATGCCGTACTCTGTCTCTTATTCCTGGCGAGACGTCCACGGGGCGATGTGCTCATATCACCTTTGCTAGTTTAAAGTCTGCTCGAACGTTGTGCTCGGAAATAATATTCCAAATAAGGCCAGAGAGATTAGAAAGACTTTAGCTCTAGTTGAAAGGCGCAGGGTTTCAGGTAGGCATCGGGGATCTTGACGTTGTTGGCGGCTTCAAATTGGCGCACATGTACTCTTTGGAAGCAACTTGGCGCGTAATTACTCACGGAATATCTGCAGATGACGACGAACTTCCTCCCAATACCCTCAAGCGTTGCATGCAGATGTCAGCCCATGGTACCATCACCAACAGCACGTTGCACCGAACAAGCTGCGCTGAACATGGGCATCGCAGCTCGCTACCCAAACAAGCTGGATCATCACATCAGACCCACTATCTTGATTATCTGGGACGATGGGAGTCCACAACAGTAGATAGCCTCGTACACAACAATAAAGGGGATAGGAATGCTGTAGATAGCATCTATAAGGGTCCAGGTACGAACATCTGAACTGCACGACAGCATTACACTACGCCGCTTGAGCATTGTTCACGCGTGAGCACAGACGTGGTTTATAAATTGACGCGAGAGATCAAGTCGGAGTGCTGAGCAATCACTGCCAGAAAAGACGCGTCCAGGCTTTTTGTTTTCGAATTCTGATCCGAGAACCATGGATCCACTTGAGCATTTTCGCCAGAAACATCAGGATGAAGTGGGATCCCCAGCACACCGTCTTCCAGACTCTCAGGACATTGTTGACGCTTTCATAAAGTATGGAGCTCCTTCCAATGTAACTCTACCTAGATATGCTCCACACCGCTGTGCCACGTCTCCACAACCCCAACACCATCAATTACACCAGAGTGGCAGATTGAGATTCTCGAGTTTTGACCGGGCCCTACTTCGATATACTTCCATTTGGGCAGCTCACTATTCAGATAGCGGAGCATTCGACTCTACCAACTCTATCCGTACCAATCATCAGCTTCTACCAAGGTACTTTGGTAGTCTCCCAAAGGTCCAAGTCTTCAGCTTTGACCCCGCCGTGGCAGATTGGTAGAGTGGATGTGCTGCGGCACAGCAGCTGTGCAAATGTACTCCGTACGCTCACAAGCTGTATACTTACTGCATAGCACCCACACACTCCATTTCCATTGGTGCGGCGACTCGTCACACTAAGATTCCAGAACATCGTCGATACCTGACGCTGCAACGCTAAGTAATTTACGAGAAGCTCAAATTGATATGCGCACGTATTTTGCGCAGTAGATGTCCCGGACCTAGCTCGAGAAGCAGACGAAGGGTACTTAGTCTTTTTTGTTGTAGATTCAGGGCCATATACTTTCACAGTCAGGTAGCGATGACACGTTCCTTGAGATAAACTCAAATCTTGACGTAGATGCCTCCACGTTATGAAGGTCTCGTACTAGCTGTCACTTGTAGCATTTTCTGGCACCATTCAGAATATCCGTCATCCTTGCAAACCAGTCAGAGGGTTATTTCACCCGCTTCAGCATATCTATATTTTGAAGAAAATATATATTTAAGATGGAACACTTGTTTGGTTTTCACGTTAATTATATTAACATAAATATCTTTTCCGTGAATTTCTTTTTCTCTATTTTCATATATTTAATTCTAATTATTAGAATTTATATTTAAAATCTTAAAATAGCTATATTCTATCTTTTCTTTAATTTAGTTATTTATTGAATAATATTAAGTTTTCGTTTTCTTTAAATCTCGATTATTTCATAATTTACTTATACATATTTATTTATAGATATCAATATGATTATTTTTAGTAATTTTTACAAATCTTCACTGTTATATATATATATATATATATATATATATATTATAGCAATAATATTTATTCTAATGAAATGATTTTTAATTAAAATTCAATTAATAGTAATTTTATTAATAATTATTTTTTCGGTCTTTTTAATATATTCCGCTTCTTTTAATCCTAGATAGTTCGAATTATAGCGACGAAATATCTTTATTGAAAATTAAATAAATTAACGCAACTTTACCGTAAGAAATATAAATTAATGTTCTAGTGAGATTTTTCCAAAAAAAGATGAGTTCGATTATAACCTAAGTCGTTATTGCAAAACGCTATAGAGTTAATTTAGGTAAAACAACTTCCGGCAGATCTTTATAACGCGCTTCACGGATATATAAAGACGCTATAACGGCAGTTACTTAGGTGTAAAAGAAAATAAAATGTGAGCAGGGATTTATTGGTTGCTGGAAGGCCCTGTATAAAAATTTGCATAATGCTTCCTAGTGATGGAATTTGAGAACATACACAAAACTGCACATAAGCATCCCGACTATAAGTATTAAAGTCTATATAAAAATCAATCGTTAACTCCCGACCATTTTTATATAAAATATAAGGACAACCTAAATATTGAGATCAATGCTTAGAATCTAACTTACTATAATAATTTGAAAGTAATGCTTATATAAAAGTTGCATTTAGCTAGATTTTTAATACTTATATACCCCGATAAATCCGCACTACTACCCTCCTGAAAAACTTATATTATTACCCGTATCACTACCCTTATTACTATCTAAGCCGATATGTAATATAAACCCTAGATTTAAATTCTTTAATAGCGATAATATATTGATAAAATTAAATATAAATAAAATATAATAAAACTTTTAAAACTATAATAAATCGCTGTATATTAAATAATTTGGAAAATCAATACACTTGGGTGTAGGTAATGAAAAACCTGATTATAAATATGAAACTCTATATAAGCATCAGATGCTGATTCCCGTAGTGATGCTTATGTGCAGTTTTGGGTGCAATTTGAAACATAACTAATGTCGTCTTCACAACTGGGAACCGGTTCGGAACGTGTGCTCCTGTGCGTTTTGATCCACCTTCGGCTGAGTACAGTAGATACTCCGTTCCCAAGACAGCCGAAGGGTCGTACCATCGACATGCATGAAGGGCCGACTGAAGGAGCGAAGTCGACCAACTTTGAACGGGTTGACAGGCTGGCTGGCTGGACAGTCACTCCACAGTCAAGCATGGGAACCGGGACCCATTTGCCGGTCCCACTTAGCACAGTGGAACACATGCAGCCCTCTAAGTTGCTGCAGGGCCTTGCATGCATACCTAGCACCAACGATAGCAGAGCGCTCCACACACAATTCCATGCCCGTTGCCACTCGGCCACTCGGAAATCGGCCATGAAAAATGGATTAGACTGTTTTTTCCGATGCTGAGGTGAAGTTTGATAAGGAAAGAAAAAAGAGGAGTGTCTGACGAAGCATCTGCTCCGTAAGAACTCACCCACGCAAGTTTTCTTTACTCTGTACTCGCCATTGCCTTGGAACTTCTTCCCATCCGATATTAGCCTCGGAAGTTGCACTCATTAGGAACTGAGGAACCCATAGTCTTCCGCAGACTCTGAGATTTTCAAAGATCTTTCTTCGAACAAACTTCAGGATGGCCACAGAAGGTGATTCAAAGTCTGTTGTGCATGGGGACGTGGTGGACATCGACTTCAAAAATGTGGTCGAAGCAACGAAAGGAGGCACCGCCGATGACTTGAAGAACATGCGCCGAATGGGAAAACTTCAAGAGTTGAAGGTATGTACAATTCAACCGCAGAGGAGATATACTTCGTTGGTCATGTTCAAGCACCCAGCTTACCATCTTACGCGCAGAGAAACTTCGGTCTAGTCACAATTCTCGGATTCACTATGATTGCTATGTCCGTGCTGTGTATTCTCTCTTCGAACCAGTGATCCCAGCTAACAGAACGCAGGTCAACATGGGAGTCTGCTCTATGGTAAGATGCTTTCACATGAGCTACCCATATACGGCGCTTGTAGACTGACAGATCGGTGCTTAGCGTTGCTATCACTGGTCTTGTGAATGGAGGCACAGCTGGACTCATTTGGATGTTCTTGATCACATGGATCGGTTTCATTTTCATCAATATGTCCATGGCAGAAATGGGCTCAATGTATGTGCGATAAAAGGTTACCATTGGCATCCCTATGTCAAAGATTGGGGCTAACTTCACTCCAGGGCTCCGACAAGTGGCGGCCAGTACCATTGGGTGTCAGAATTTGCGCCCAGAAAATACCAGAAAGTCCTAAGCTATCTCATGGGCTGGATATGTGTCCTTGGCTGGCAGGCCAACTGTGCCGCCACATCATACACGGCGGGGACGATGATACAGGGACTGGTCATCCTCAACAACCCAGATACGTACGTTGCAGAGAGATGGCATGGGACTCTGATAACTATGGCTGTCGCAGCTTTCTCCGTCATCTTCAACACCGCCTTCGCTAGAAAGCTGCCCTTCATCGAAGGACTCGCTGTGGTCATACACACCTGGGCATTTTTGGCGATCATTGTGACTCTTTGGGTCCTTTCGCCGACTGCAGATGCCAAGTCCGTCTTCACAACCTTCTCCAATGGCGGCGGATGGAGCGACGTCGGCGGTAGCACCATGATAGGGATTTCAGCTTCGATCTTGACTTTCTTCGGCGGAGATGCACCAGCTCACATGAGTGAGGAGCTCAAGGACGCTTCTCGGAGCGTCCCTAGAGCCATGATCGGTACGACCATCATCAACGGTTTGATGGGAGTAAGTGAAGTCATCCATCATGACCAGTGCTTCCAGCCCTATGCGCCTTCCACCTCGGAACTCACCTCTGCGATGTTCAAACTTTTCGCTAACGCAGAAATGTGGTAGTGGATCACCGTCATCACGTTCTGTTTTTGCATAGGAGACACTCTGGCTGAAGTTGTTGATACACCGACCGGGTATCCTTTCATGCAAGTCTTCTACAACTCAACTGGATCACTCGCAGGTGCTACAGCAATGTCAGCTGTCATTATCAGCATGGTGCTCTTAGCCAACCTAGCCATTGTGGCAACAGGGTCTCGGTACGCTCCATTTTCTCTTCTATCTGTTCCTCGAACTCGTGCTTGCCACTCGAAACTAATCCTAACGGCCAATAGACAACTCTACGCCTTCGCACGGGACGGAGCTCTCCCCTTCGGCCCATGGCTGGCCCGAGTCTCGCCAACGTGGAACCTGCCCTTCAACTCCATCCTGGTGACCTTTGTCTCCACCACTCTGCTTTCTCTCATCAACATCGGCTCGGCGACAGCATTGAATTCCATCACATCGTTGGCGACGAACGCGTATCTGACCAGCTACATGGTCTCGATCGGCTGTCTGATCTGGAGGCGATGGACAGGCAACCCCTTGCTGCCTTCCAAATTTGACCTGGGCCGATGGGGTCTGCCCGTCTACTTTGCTGCGGAAATCTTTCTGTCATGTTCCTTCGTTCTGTGCTTCTTCCCCATGTACAACAACCCTGATGCAGAGACCATGAACTACAACATTGCCATCTACGGCGGCGTGGTGGTTCTCTCGACGGTCTACTACTTTCTCTACGCCAGGTTCCGTTACGAGGGGCCAGTAGAGTACGTGCAGAAGCTGGAGTGATGGTCTTGAACTGAGAAGAAAATGGGGCATTGAACAGTATGGAGGGTCAGGACCAGGGACGTCGGCGGAGCCCTGGAGGGTTTCATGCTCACAGACCTCTCCTTCGGAGTTACTTCACGGGCATACAGCCAGACATTGGAATGCAAACAAACCGGTGGAAGACTCTGCCATTCATGTGTGCAAGGCTATGCACGGGGACCGTGCCATGCGGCCCGTCACAGGCGGCGGACCTGTCCGCAATGAATGTCGTGCAATCCATTTGAACCAAGCAGTCTGGCAGAGCTGTCGACTTGGTGTCTCTTCCCATCTTAAGCGATCGCTCATGTATTGCGGACAACAAGAAGGAAACATTTTGGGACAGGAAACGCAAGGTTTCGATTTCTATGCCGGCGGAGTGCTGGGTTCACCATGAAGCCGGCCAAACCGCGCTGACCTGCTAAAGGCCCGATAACCACGGAGCCGGTGGCTAACATAAATTGATGGCTACCGTCTGTAGTACCTAAGTAGCTTATAGAGTGATAAGAATACATTAACATGGACATTGACAGACCGCTGGTCTTGGAACAATCTGTTGCACAGCAAGGAGGAATGGTGTAGTTTTCTCTTGGCAGGGCCACATCACCATGATTACTTATGTAAGCATTTCGACTTCATCACTTAGACAAGGCTGAGCTGCAGCCTCGTCAGCAGCATCGACAGAACAACATCAGCCACAAATAGGTAGAACACACACCAATTGGGTCAATCATAGTCAAATTTAGTATGCTTTCGATGTTTGGTAGTCATTTGAATTCATAGTGCGCAAACTACCACACATCTGTCCAAAAATGTTTTGCCCACCCAGGTGGTTGATTGATGCACTGCTTGTTTTTTGATGCAACATTGTAATCATGAGAGCTCTCATTACTCTGATTACAAATATAATTTGAAAGTTCTGTGGGTTGAATCTTGCTTTGGTTCATGCTCATATCATCATGGTCCCTCTTCCCGGGCTCAAGCACCTATGTGCTCACCTTCTAGCTACAAGCAAACGCAGAACTGGATGCTGCAAAAGACTTCATACATTCTCTGTAGACCGTGTGAAAATTCAATTTTTATCCGCGTCACTTCAACGTGAAGATCCACACACATGCAGTGGCCCTGACATCGTCCTCTAGCTGGACATGAACTGCCACCTCAGTATTCTGACATCCTCATGTACCACAGAGTATGACTGATGGGAGGATCCTCATGTAATGTTAACTGGATATTGTATCACTGATCCCGAGTACTTCAATGTGGTCCTTTGATCAAGGGAAACTTCCCCCAAGCCATGCTCACAGACTGCATAGTGCCACTTGGTACCCAGGTATGTTCCGAGCACGTCCTGCTTTACTATCTTCATTGTTGCCTTTTCAAGTAGATATTCCTGTCATTATTCACCATGTGACACGCTCTGCTCTTAAATAAACGCCTGTTGCCTTTTTTATTGCCGTATGTAAAGTCGACGGCGCAGTTTGCATTTTCAGAATTTTTCTTCCCGCCACAACAATTGTCAACATCCCAACGATTTCCAACGGCAATGGGATTGCAACTCCAAGTCATATTTTCAGACCTCCATTATACCACCCGGCCCTCACTTGATACCTTCAGTCTTCCTACAAGCACGCAAGATGGCACGCCAAGGTTTGGGACCGTACTCCCTTGAGCGGATGGCCGAACTTCTACACGCCGCTTCACCAGCCCAAGTCGCAGACCAAGCAGCCCAACTAGAGGACGAAGAAGTTATACGACTCGATATATACGATCTGGATACCACAGATGATTACAACGGTATTTCAGACCAGGAGCTCGGAGAGTTAAGCGAACTTGTGCCTCAAGCTACAGCGCGCCAACTTGACCGAATTTTTGCACTGGTCATTGGTGTCTACCCCATCCACGACAGCGATTCTAACGACACGTCTGATGAAGATGAGGAAGAGAATGAGTAAGTTTTCCCCATTTGCTGCACCTTCGAAGCATTTTTCGGCTTCGAAGTGGATCTTACGTCGCGGCCTTCAAGTGTAGTCAAGCGAATAGATGGGTCGGACGCTCGAAGTTATGTTCTTTTTACACTTCCCGCACACAGATCATGTAGCTGGTTCCAGTTCGAAAAGGAAACAAGTGTTTTGGGATTTTGGTTCGATAAGCTTCGAAGAACATCTGGTGTGGGTTACCCTTGAAGGCTATCCTCATTGACTCTGTTTTCCCGGTCAACTCACGGACACATTGGAAATAAGAATCATGGTTGCAGACTGTCCGTGTTCTATCCTTTTTGTTGTGGGAACTCGTGTCTTCGAAAGTCGAACGAGCTTCCCGTCCGACCTTCGAGAGCCATCCGGTGTGGGCTGCTTTATCAGCTGCACTGTTTGACTCTGTTTGGCGGCTCAGCCCACGGACACGTTGAAAAGAGTGAAGATGAGTTACGGACTGGCCGGGTTCTGTCCGAGCTGCTACGGAACGAGCACGTTCGAAGGCCGGCAACGTTGAGACGTTCCAACGTGGGCACGCTCACTATAGCTGCCCTTAAATTCGAAATCTCTGCGTGCAATTAAAAAGCTAACCTTCCTTCTGCTTCAACAGACCAGAGCCAGCAAACGTTTCTCGCCGCATATTAGCTCTTCGCGCCAACCCTTCCGTTGACCCCACCGCTCACCTTTCCGCTCAGCCTACCTTACTTCGGCGAGCATTGACACAAGCAGCCCGAGAAGCACAAGTGACACGCGCTCGACGTCCAGGTAAGCAAGCCCGTCCCGACCGCACCTCACGCCAGGCGCGCCAGTCACTAACAGATCATCATCAAGGACAAGCAGCAAGAATGGACCCCAACGGGTACACCAACAACACGCATCTCGGCCAAGGTGGCCCACCTCAGCCTGCCAACCAAGGTGCATACCAGCCTGTGGGCACCAACGCCAACGCTGCCATCGGTTCCGCCAGCACCAACAACAATGGAGCCCCCGCTGGTCAAGTTTACGCCATGCCACAAGGCCCCATGACCCAGGCGCCCATGATGCAAGCGCACATCCCGCAGGCCGCCATCCCGCAGGCCGCCATCGCACAAGCTGCGATGGCCCAAGGCGGCGGAGTTCAGGCTGGAGGCGGGCGTCCTACCCGGGCACGTGGACAACAGAGGCGACGTGACACGGTCATACAGAGCCCGTACACGACAGACCAGTGCCGTTACGTCCATTGGGCGTTCGACAGAGGCCATGCCTACAACACAGCCAAAAAGCAGACCGCGAGAGAAGTCGCCGCGGCTCTTGGCAAGCCGAGCGAAAGCTCGGTTATAACCAAAGAACGGCGCTTGCGAACGGAGTCGAAGAACGAGCGGTACCCAGACCCCATCGCCGGGGATCCGTACTTCAGCGACCAGATCGCCGCTGACTTTGGGCTCGTACGCTCATCCGATCCGAGAGATGCTGGCTGGCGTCCCGCGGGCCAGACTGGCGGCGGGCCTGCCGCCAACCCCCACGCGCAAGCGCCCCCCGCGCCGACCAACAACCACGTTCCCGCCGCCATGGCACCCAGTGGCATGCTCCAGCACGGGTACCAGATGCCTCAGCACGGCTATGGCCAACCCGGCCCTCATCACCCTGGCGCTCCTCACCCTGGCGTTCATCATCCTGGCGCTCCTCACCCTAGCGTTTTTCGCCCTGCCGCTCCTCGCCCCGGCGCTCCTCACCCTGGCGTTCCTCACCGTAGCGCCCCTCACCCTGGCCCTCCCACCGCCGCCAGCGTCCATGGACAGGGCCCCGTCAATGCCTACGGCGGCCACGGTCATACGGCCCAGCACTCCAACACGCCCAGCGTGCCCACCGTACCCTACGGGCACATGCAAGGACAGCCCTCGACCAACAACCCATATGGCCCGACGTACCCCCACCAGTACAACCCGAACTCCGAATCAACTGTTTCGCCAGGATCCCGAGACTTTTTGTACGGTTTGTACGGGCCCACGACTGGCCCACCTCAACCACCAAACGTCAACCCTCCAAGCGGCTCGGCTTCCAGCAACATCTATCACGGATCCGTCACCAACACCGCCAACCCGACCACCCAGGGCAGCGCCTATCAGGGCACCGCTTCCGTCCGGGCGTCCAGCAAGCGGTCGAGCGACCAGGACGAGGAGGAAGACGAGGAGGAGGACGAGGCGCGCAAGCGCCAGCGTCGCCAGTAGGCGACACCCGCGAAGGACCACGCGTAAAAAACCGGTGGGAGAGCAGGCAAGCACCTTAAACAACCTCTGCTCTGTCAGTTGACAGTGGCAGGCTGAGCAGCTGTTTCGGGTCTTCGGCTCTCAGACACGCGAAGGACCACGCGTTAAAAACCGGTGAGAAAGAGGCAAATCACCTAAAAACAACCACTGCCACATGGCAGGATGAGGAGTTGGATCGGGGGGTCCGGCTCTCTCACGCGAAGGACCACGCGTAAAAAACCGGTGGGAGAGCAGGCAAACACCTTAAACAACCTCTGCCATGCCCACTGGGCATGGTAGGCTGAGCAGCTGTATTGGGGTTTCAGCTCTCAGGAAACGCGAGGGAAAACGCGTAATAACCGGTGGGAGACGAGGCAAACACCTAAAATAACCTCTGCCATTGATCAGGACCAGGAGGAGTGGAAGGAGCATGCCCCGGCAGGTGGAGTGGGAGCCGGATTGGGATGGGGCATCGCGCAGGGAGACGGACCAGCCAGGGAGGTCGGCACATCAGAGAAAAGAGAAAAGCAAAAAAAAAGTATATGGTTATCAGGGTATGAAAAATCGGTGGAGGGATATTCTTGATCGAAAGACCTACAGGATGGCAGTAGGCAGGAGCACTCCAGGGAAGGGCATCGGGATATGGGATGCAAGCATGGTGTTTGGTGTTTACCTAGGAGAGGTATGAATGCAAAGACCATCACAAAAGTCGTCTTCGTCCATAGTGAATGATGTTTCCAGGGACTTCGGACCGTTGTCGGCCAGCCAGCTCCTGGTCCTATCTCGGTTTGAGACCAGCTGGATCCTTCCGTCTGGCTTGTGACCGCTTAAAACCCCTCTGGTAAGTGGGATGATGCCGTGGCGTTACCCGACGATTGACTACGTCGAAATTGACTTCGCTCCCCATCCATTATTTCGTATTCGTTCTTCGGACATGCTCATCTCCCCAAGATCATGACCAGATCTCTGTGCAAGTGCGAGCAACGCTCTCGGTAACCCCGATGGCTACATCATACGCATCCCACATGCAAACGCCTGGTTGCTGGCCTACAGGCTCAGCATTCAAAGGACCCACAAACATATCTCATCAGGTCGGCAACGTAGGCGCGTTATCGCTGCCAAATGCTACCTCGAGGCTGGATCAAGGTACCCCGGCAATGGGCGGTGATGCTGATAAGCACCTTGGAAACGTTGCAGCCGGTGTTCAGAAGCATTAAATTGCTATGGAAAAATTAAATACAGCATCTTCCGCATGTCATTTGGTTGATTTCAGTCACTTGCCCCAGCTGTACTGGACCGAGCTGAGCAGAGGCAACACTGTGCTCTGGAAGTGACCTCCTCCTACAAGATACAGTCAAAATGGTCAATCCCTCTCGCACAGCAGCGCATGGTCTGACCTGGTTTGGCAGCCTTGCCTTGGCAGCCCGGTCAGTGCCAATTGATCTGGCGCCTTACTTCAACCACAAGGCCTTCGGTACATACGCAAACGAGACCATCTTCGATACCACCTACAACCGGTCTTACCCAGCATTGAACGACCTCGCCCCAGATGGAATATATACCTCCAAGATTACCGGCATCCAGTACGATTTCCCCAGCTACACAGGGCCATCTAACCCGGATAATCTCATCTGCGAGAACCAGACCATCTCGGTTCCCGGAAATGGCACCGCCGGAAAGCCCTTCAGTCTCAGCATGCTGGTTGCCAACGACCTGCGCGATGCTATTGTCTCCTACAACCTGACCTACATCTACACCGACGGGACCACAGCTCTCGCCGAGCTGCGCGCTCTGTCGTTCTTCAACTGGCTGACCATCACCCATGGCGAGATCATCTCTCCCTTCACTTGGACTCCCGAGGGCAAAGACTGGAACACCAGTCAGATATTCGAGTTCACAGGGAGTCTCGATCCGACGAAGACGCTAGCAGCGGTGCGCCTGCCACTGGCAAATAACGCGACTGTCGGAAGAATTCATGTATTCTCCATGTCCGTGTGGGAAAGTGAAGCCAGCAACAGTGCGGTGCAGGTGCAGAGTGTGCGGCCGACCCAGAAGTGGACGGAGCTGGGCAGCCAAGTTGTGGAGATCACCATCAATAATATTGGCAGCGAGTGCGTCTCCGGCTCGGGTCTCACGGTTTCGTTGGCAGGGACAGGAGTCAGCACCGTTGAGACCGGCTCCCTCAAGAGACTCTGTCCGGGTGACCAGAAGCGTATCGATGTCGGCGTGACTGGTAATGCCAACGCAACGACCGTCGGTGTGTCACTGTCTGGCGCCGGCATCAACCAGACAGCAACCTTCTCTGGGCTCAACTTTGGCTTTGAGACCTACAGCGAAGATCTCGCAAGCATTGGGAAGCACGAGTCGCCACAGTGGTTCGACGACGCGAAATTCGGCATCATGATCCATTGTACGTTCCCGGTGTGCTCGTGGCCCCCATATGTACACCCACCTCGAATCCAAGACTCACTAACAATCCTCATCAGGGGGCCCCTACGCCGTACCAGCCTACGGCGGCATCGCGC
This sequence comes from Ophiognomonia clavigignenti-juglandacearum, assembly GCA_003671545.1. Taxonomy (NCBI): domain Eukaryota; kingdom Fungi; phylum Ascomycota; class Sordariomycetes; order Diaporthales; family Gnomoniaceae; genus Ophiognomonia; species Ophiognomonia clavigignenti-juglandacearum. The sequence continues at coordinate 48,088 of PYFS01002413.1, read as the reverse complement.
CCAACGAGACCTACGCCGAATGGTTCTGGTGGTACTCCAACAACCACGCCGTCGGCAGCGACAAAAGCGACTGCCTGGGCCACCGCCTCGACACCTTCGGCCCGGACTGGAACTACGACGACAGCTTCGCGGCCTTCACCGCGTCCGCGTACGATCCCAAGGAGTGGGTCGATCTCTTCGCCGACGCGGGCGCAAAGTACTTTGTCCTGACGACCAAGCACCACGACGGCTTCGCGCTGTTCGATGCCGGCGCCACCTCCAATCGCACGTCGCTGCACTATGGGCCCGGACGAGACCTCGTGCAGGAGCTGTTTGACGCGGCTGCGCAATACCAGCCGGACATGAAGCGCGGCACGTACTTCAGTCTACCCGAGTGGTATAACCCGGACTTCGGGCCCTACGGCTTCTCCCAATTCGACACCGTCGGCACGACAAACTGGCTCGGCATCGAAGCCACCAACCCCTTCACAAACCTCACCGAGCCCTACACCGGACGCGTACCCGTCACCGACTACATCGCCGACCTGCAGGTCCCGCAAATGGAAGCCCTGGCCTACAAGTACAACTCGGACATCATGTGGTGCGACTGCGGCACGGCCAACGCGACCGCGGCCTTCGCCGCGCGCTGGTGGAACTGGGCGCGCACGGCGGCCGGCCGCCAGGTCGTCATGAACAGCCGCTGCGGCGTCGCGCAGGCGGCCGACTTCGAGACGCCCGAGTACACGGCGTACTCGTCCGCGCAGCGGCACAAGTGGGAGTCGAACCGCGGCATGGACCCGTACTCGTACGGGCACAACGCGCAGACGCCCGCGGCGAGCTACATGGACGCGGCGACGGTCGTGTACACGCTGGTCGACATCGTGGCCAAGAACGGGAACTTCCTGCTGGACATTGGCCCGCGCGCGGACGGGAGCATCGCGGCGGTCGAGGCGGCGAATCTGCGCGCGGCGGGGCGGTGGATTGTGCGGCACGGGGAGGCGGTGTTCGGGACGTCGTATTGGTTTGTGCAGACGCAGATTACGGGTGGTGAGGAGGGGGAGGGGGAGCAGGAGGTAAGGTTTACGCAGACGGAGGAGGCGTTCTATGTGCTGTTCTTGGAGAGGCCGGTGGTTGGTGCGGATGGGTGGGTGTGGGTCAATGCTACGGTGCCGGTGCTAGAGGGCGATAGGGTTTCGATGGTGGGTAGCAATGGGACAGGGGTGGATGATCTCGCTTGGAAGACTTCGGGTAAAGGGCATCTTGGTATCAGTGTCGGCTCCGAAGCGTTGGATGGGGATGAGTACTGTTGGGTGTTTAAGATCACGTACGCCGGTTGATGACTGCGTCAATCAAATTGGAGCACACTGAATCAGCGTGTGTCGCTTACAATGTCATCCCACCTAGACCACGGTGAAATTGCTATCGCAACCTACAACAGATTCCTGGACCTTTTCCTCCCAAGTCAGGCTCGCCTGCCGACTAAACCTCCCACATGAGCAAACTATCGACCTTACGGCCGCAAGTCCCAACAAATGGCAGGCCGCCATGTATTACCGTGGCGTACAGTAATCGCGGCGCACCTTGGGGAAGGACCAGATTCTGCGCTAGAACAACGCTAGAGTGGCTGTCATACACCTGACGCTATGCGTCCCGGCGTTCTGGGTCCCTAGCGAGACATCCGCAGCGTAGTGGTCCCAGAGCGTCGGGATTCACTAAGGTCGTCGTGTGACTTGGAGAAAGCTGGTCTTGGGGGGAGGGACGAGGCTTAAGCTTCTTGTACGCGCGGGTAAAATCGTACAGGATGTAAACTGGCTGAGTTCGCGTCGAAGCTTGGTATCAAGTATGGGATGACGCGCTTAGGAGAAGGAGGTAGACCTTCGGCGATCTAGCATTGTTCTGCCCAACCAGCCAGCTCGTCAACCCTAGCCCATTATTCCAACAGTCTAGGCGATGTTACTGGAAAAGGACTCGGTCCCCGCAGTGAAACATTGCGGTTGGCATAGTCCAATCTTTCCTATTGCCAAAGATGGAGGTCTTGCCCGGCAGGAGTCTCGGAGTTCAGTACAGATAGGTATGCAGTATGCGACTCTACGCGGCCTCTCCTGCGGCCCAATCTGTCTCTGGTCCATGATTTGCTGCATTGATGCATCTGAGCTCTGAGGCTGCATCATCCACCTCCCCACATGCCTCGGAGCGAGCCCACCGCTCTCTTGTGGGCCCGCTCTGTCGTGAAAGAAGACAGACACAATAGAGTAGAGGAAATGGTAAACTCTCCCTGTCCTGCCGAGGTGATTATAACGGACGTTGTTCCCCATTTCATGCAGCTTGTGGAGAGATCGGCGCAGTTCAGTTGGAGTCTGACTGCTTTTGTCATCTGTGCGCCCTGAAGAAATCGGGCTCGCGATAGCAGACGGCGCCGCATTCTCGTTTCGTGTGTTCCTTTCATGCCCCTTGATTTGGATCCGCACAAGGATTCAAGTCAGTCATGCTTTGTAATAAGCCTGTAAAGCCTCGCAACCTTGGAAGGCATCCACCGCCAGCTATGCCATCGGCCCACAGAATGGAGCGCTGGCCAGTGGGAATGTTGATCGGCGGAGCAGTCCCCAAGATTCCAAGAGGTAGTAGAGTAATCACGAGCAATGCAGCTTTCCGAATATTTCTTTTTCGGCGACCAGGCCGTTGACCTCGGTAACAGACATGACGAAGGGGACTGGCTGACTGGCAAGCACTATTAATCGAGTGTATCAGAAAAGAAAAGAAAAGAAAACGGCCCTAAGGAATCCTTCCCAGATTGTCGGGAATCCCAGCAGAACGGGCGAACGATGACATTGCGCTGGATTGGGGTTAGCGGGCGATGTGCATATGCAATGAGGATGCATGCACGACATTGCTGGCCCCAGTGGTTTGGGTCGGTTGCGAGGGGAGGAGGGGCCGACCCATCCCCTCGGTTCTCGCGCTGTTGGGCGACCCGCCGCACGGGCTGCCGATATCGAAATGCAGATGTGCGGGCGACAGCAAGTGAAGGGGATTAAACGTGCACAGCCAAAACGAGTCAAAGTTGGGTAAATGGGTTCTGTTGTTGTTCTGACTAAAGTAAAGCAACCGATGCCAATGGTTACCTGTGGTTGTGTATGCACACACCCGACGTGCGGGTAGCACCTTCTCAACCCTTCACAAGCCATCTTTTTTTTTTGGGACCTCCGGGCTTGAGCAAGAAGTGCATGGACTTTCTCGGCTTTTTTCGCGGATTCAATGCATAGACTTGCATAAATCGGTCTCATCCGCAAAGGACCGACTTCTTGATAGAAATGAATTTCCCGCCGGCCTGCTCGGTGAGGATTTGATCTCGAAGCATGGCATAAATGCACACGTACGCGTACGGCGCCACGGAGGGTTCACCGCCAGCATCTTTTTAATACACTGTCACCGCACCATATGATTCTCTCAAACCCCTGTCCCGGACGTTCCCAGAGGATCGGGTCTGGCTGAGACACTGTGGGACCACCCGCCCAGGATCTTTTGCCTCACCCCAGCTCTTCAATGTTCCCAGAGCCGCCAGAAAAGACACCAAATACTGGGCAAACTCTCTACCTACGGAGTAGAAGGGGAACAAGAGGACGCCGCGAAAAGGACCGAAGCAAAGTACACTCACAGTGACATCGGCGAGGCTAATACGGATGGTACTGAGTGTGCATGCTCACCATCCTAATGGTCTCTCTTGGCAAGATGTACGTACCCTTTCCCAGGGCCCTGCGCCCTTGCTGACAATTTCCTGAACAAGCAGTCCCAGTGGACCAGAGAACACGAAGTTTTTCCAACAAATAAATCAGTGACCATTGGCAAGTTACAACAGCCAAAGGACTGATGAGCTGGACAAAGAGCCAAGAACGGTTCTAATGTCCCGCCCTTGCTTCTTTAGCCTCGGGCACTAGAAGGTCGCCAGAAGGTCAAGTGCAGCGGGCGGGTTCCGTCTCGGGCCCGCAGTGCAAGTCCCATCATTTCTAAGGTTTTTCGAGGCCCGCTGCTGGGGATTGTTTTCTGGGTCTTTTCTTTGTCTTCGAGTCCGTACTGCGCCTAGCCGGTGACGAAAACAAGAAAAACCCCAGCGTGTTCTATGCTGAGCGCTGGAATCAAACTTGGGACTGAATTCATATATAAGTAGCATGCAGCTTCTCCTCCCCTCCTTGCCGCCCTCCTCGCCCCCCAATTTCTATCAGCGTGTGTGTCCTTGAAGTTTGTGCTTCTTCTCCCCCCCCCCCCCGCGCGTCCCCTGAAACCTCGCCGCGTCCCAGCACTCTGGATCACCCCACTCTCGATCTCGGCACATCGTTTCTCGACCCAGCCCGTCGGTAACAGCAAGCTTGGCTGTGCTCCAACGAGGCTCGAGGGCCACCCACCCTACTACTTTTCCCATCAAAGAGGGATTTTTTTTTTCCAAGTAAGCATATACCACACGCCACTCTCAGTCCGCCATGATTCTCAGTACACGCAAGGGAAATATGGTACTATATTATCTTCTGAAAATGAACCAATAATTAATTTCCCACTCATCAGTCCTCCTCCGCAACCCACACTACACCACACCACACCACGCACCATGTGCCGCATGGTGATCTTCAGCGGCTACTGCCCGCGCTGCAGCGCGTCCTACGAAGTCCCCGAGCTCACGCAGTGCGTGTCCTGCCTCGAAGCCAAGAACAACGGCGAGTTTGGCCACTGCCGCCGCGGCGTCAACTACGACCAGCACGACCCGGGCATGGAGTGCGTGCCGTGCAGCAGCGCGCTGGGCATCGGCGAGGTGGGCAACGGCGAGGACCTGGTCGCGTTGAGCAACAGCAGCGCTGTTCCGGGATCGTCTTCGTCGTCGTCGTCGTCAAGTAGGGGGAGCACTTCTGGAGGCCATGGGGCCGCGGGATACGAGTCCGGGAAGAGGAGGAGAGTGCGGTAAAAAGCTGTGGTGGCGGTCGGTTGGTGGCGGGTTAGTCGTGGTGGCGATAATGGATTGTAATTGGGGAATGGTCGCCGCGGCTGCGGAGCAATGCGAACGGAACGAATTGCATTGCGAGATACCACGGGTTGCATGATTCACGACTTCAACGAATTTCTTTTGGGTGCATCGGTGTTCGCGGGTTGATAGAAGGACGGGATACAAGCAGCTGGGAGCATAGGCTGTAGACCTGAGACCAACTCAGACAGGGCGAGAATTAACGTCCGGGATTCAGAGCATAACCAATAATTAGACGTCCTTCAACCAAAACTCCGTCTCATGCATCTCAGGTCGCAGTTTCACTGGGATAGGAAACTACACACCAGCCCATCTATCCCAGAAGTCCCTCACGATCCCCCAATACCTCCCCTCATCCCCCCTCGCATGCGCAACATGCGCCGTCCCCTGAAACCTCTCCAACCCAACCTCAAACCCCCTTTCCCGCGCCGCAGCAGCATGCCCCTCCACAAACCGCCAATCCACCAGCGCATCTTCCTTACTATAGACATACATCCGCGCCACCTCGGCCCGATTCTCAGCCCTGTCGTTATGCACAGCCGCCAGCCTCTCCAGAAACCCCGGCCGGCCCCACGGCACAGTGAGGACCCAGTACACAGCGGCCATGAGGTGCGCCACGGCTTTGACGTAGAGCCGCGTGAGAAGCGGGGCGCGAGCGACGCCCAGGGTGAAGGCCGTCACGCTGCGGGAGTAGGAGAAGCCGCCGGGCGCTGAGTCGAAGAGCGTGATGTGCCGCGGGAGCCGCGCGGCTGGGCTGCTGGTGCGGACGAGCTCGTACAGGTACCGCAGCGCGGTCGAGCCGCCGTTGGAGAAGACCATCACCAGCATCTCTGGGCGCTGCTGCTTCTTGCCAATGTCGTCATCGTCGTCGGCGTCGTCGTCGTTGCCGTCGTCCTCTGGGAAGATCGACCGAATCACAGGCACCGCGGGCGCGAGCTCAGCGGCAAAGTTCGTCGTGCCGCTCACAAAGTGGTATGCAAACGCCCGCACCAGCAGGATCGGCGAGTCGGGGTACAGCGCCTGCAGCTTGGCCGTGTACTTTGCCAGGTGCGCCGGCTGGGCGTCCATCCAGCCACCCAGGAGGATTAGCTTCGGCGAGGACGATGCACCACCACCCGATGGGTTTCGGGGCCCGGGAGCCGCGGGCGTCGTGGTGGCGGTGGTGGTGGTGGATGTGAATGTGGATGTGGCGGGGCGATGGAGGTAGACTATCTTGGAGACTTGGTCGAAGCTGGACAGGGGGCTTGGCTTGGTGGTGCCACTTGCGCTGATGGGCGCTGGCACGTTGGCGGCCATGGTGTGGTGGGAGGTGTGGGGGGCGGTTGATCGGTTGGCTGTTTTGATTTGTCGTGAGTGTTTTTTTTTTGTTTTGCTGGGTTTGAGGATTGCTGCTGTGTCTGAGCTTCCGTAATGGCTTTCAGCTCAGTAAGCTTACTTCAGTTCATACTTGTTCGGCCCGGCTCTGACATATCCAAATACTTTCTGTGTGATCTAACTTCTACTCGTTCCCGGCACTGAAACATGTGCCGTTCTAGATATACCCCAGGTAACAATTTGTTGATTAGAAGAGAAAGAAAAATGGCTTGCTCCCGAGGTAGGAAAAGAGCCTCGGATGAAATGCCTACTTAGTACCTAGTAGGCTCGGTCCGGAGCCCGGAGGCTTCGGAGCCGGGCGGCTGCTGCGCCAAAGTGAAACTCCAGTAGCCCCTGAATCTGCCCTGTCCACATAAGCCCGATACCTGTGTGCTTAACCATTGAAGCCACCTCCTCCTGGCTTTTAGACAACAAAGCTTTAGAATGCATTGTTTAGCCAGACCGTAAGTCTTGCTATTCTGGCCAACTCTTTCCTCAGCACTTTTCTACTTTGACTGTCCAAGTTGAGGCTCATTTGTCGAAGTCGAGGTGCACATGCTCGGATGTCTGAAAGCGAACGACAACTATATTATGTGGCTTCCAAGGTTGCCACCCTTTTTCAAGACAGCAATTAGCACCCATTCTTCAAGCACGCATAACATAAAACCTCACAAATAATCAGACAAGGAGAATCAAGTGAGAGGAGAAAGCATACAACTACTCCCCAAATTTGTCCAAGAAATGGCATTAAGAATAGAAACCCATGTAGGGCAAAGGTCTGGATAGTATGTACTTGTACTTGTACAAGCTAATGCATAGACTTTTGAATATTGAAACTCCGCGGAAATTCAAGCATGAAAGTTCCTAAGCAGAAAGAGGCCCTCGAGACTGGCAATTCGCTACCGAGTTACGAGGGGAAGAAGTTATTGAGTGAAAGTTGGCTCCGCAAAGTTCGCGACCACATAGAGAAAATTGCCATTTCAGGCCTTGGTATGGAAGAGACTGTGAGAAATCTGTTAGCCATTAGTCCAGCAGCTTGAGATCCCACATCTCCCTGATCCTGACCTTTGGTCCCCAATTATGTGATGTACAAGTCACGGCGCTGGCATCCCGATATTCCGGCATAAGTGCTAGGTGCTTGGTACTTGTCGTGGTTGCAGTTTGAGTAGCCGAGAATGACATTGTAGCCACCCTGCGCATCGGTGAACTGCTGACCGCTGATAGATTTCCCAACGTTACCCACGAAGCAACAGTTGCTCATGATGATGTGGGCGCGTTGCCATATCGCCTGGCCGCTAACACGGAGATCTACGCCTTGATCCTGCGCGTTGTGATGCGTGTTAGTCACGACGTACGAAACATACCTATAGAAACGAACGGAGAAAGCGGATTTTGGAATGGAAGACTTCCACGTACGTTGCAGACATAGGTACCGGTGGTGTTCCAGCACTTGACACGCAGGCATCTGCGAGCCGGGATAACGTAGTCGCCCGTGCCCAGACTGTTGAGCTGATCGTAGGCATTGGAGCGATCGGCATCTGCCACCGGCGGAGATAATGTGTTAGCAGAGCTCTAGGAGGTGGGGGAGGGAGGGGGGGGGAATTGGCCTGGATCAGCACGAGATGGGACGATGAAATTCGACAGAGACCCCAAGGATATAGTACGTACCTGCCATGTTGCCGCAGTGCAACCACCCATTGCGCTTTGCAATCGTCCTGCCGTCGAGCGACCCAATCACGCCCTTTGCCTCGAGGTCGGAGCGCTTGTTCAGGCCGGACGCATCGTACAGGTGCCTGTCCGCATCCTCGCCCGTGTACAGGTCGGCGAGGACGGGGGCATCGGCGGGGCTGGGGACAACCGCGGACTCGCTGGGCGCTGCGATGGCGGCGCCGGCCATGAGGGCCACGAGCTGGTAGGCGACGATCAGCTTCATGGTGAAAGTAGGGGGTGGGGAAAAAATGCTCTTGAAGTGAGTGTGCAAAGAGCGTATGAGAAAGTGAATGTCTTCTGGTCCCTGAATGGTAATGGTGAGGCGAGAAGGAGGGATGTTCACGAAGCTTTATACTATCCATTTTCTTTACCTGAAGGTATGTGGGTTCTTGTCGGTATGGTTGTGCTATCGCCACAGGCAATTTCTCCGTTGTGGTAGTTTGGTGTGTTCGCACCTGCCAAGGGCTTATTCAAGTCCCTTCTCGTTTGGTGGCCGGAAAAGTCCATTGTTGTTCCAGGTCAGTTTCCAGCACTCGGGCGGCACTCAAAGCTGCCAAAGTATCGCCAAGCATCGTGAACGGCCCATGCTTTATTGTACGGCTGGAATCTGAGCTCATTTTGGACGCAAAACAAGATGAATGGGGTTCTATGTAAGGTTGTTGATGAGACGGTCTACGCTCAGCCGTTCCACGTATGCCTTAGCGGCTTGCATCATCCCACACGCCTCTGCCGCAGGCCCGCAGGCACCAAATATGATGTCCACAAGGGGATTATTACTGAAATACATTCCGCGCCTTCTCATCATTTTCTAAGTCACAGCGCTGCCCTCTTGATCAAATATTGCCCAGAAGTAGCTGAGCTTCGAATAGTTGAAATTGTGATTCCACTGAGAGTGCTACAATCCTGAGGGCAGTTAGTGTCTGTTTACTAATAGCAAGCATCCCCTATGATACATGCAGAGTTCTATATGACATGGTAATGTTAATTAACAAAGTGAGCTCGTCTTGACAAGCTTTAGAATTACCTCTTGTGAGCCCATACCTACCTATAGGTATCCGGTTGAGGTTCTATGCGCGAATCTGCAACGGCACCTGGGGCCCACGAGCTGTAACCCTTTTTCGCACATTCATCTTCAACCTGGAAAGTCCACAGCGACTTGTCCCAATATACTAAACCAAACGAAAAGCGGTGCAGGTCATCAAAGACGTGGCCTTTGAAGCATTCAGCACTTCCGGAAGGCATGGAATTACGAGACCAGGACACTCCGCAGGATTTACCCGGGCGGAATTGTACCCGTACGTCGGAAGTGATGTGAGAATGTGCCATACTTCCCATAGAAATCTTCTCGTCTGCAGTTTCGAATTCGTCAAACGGGGCGAGAGGTGCAGTAATTCTCTACACAGAGGCGCCGCGGACTATGATGGACTACCTAGGGTGGCTAGTGCCACGAAAACGGCTTTCAAGCACAATCTAGCTGTACACGCAAGTATCATCGCATTTGATTGAAATATCAAGTCAGAAGACTCCGGTCTCGTCTAGATGACCACCGATGCAGCCCCTGTCTGGGCAACAGATCAGGCACCGTTGAACGTCGGTACAGTCCCAGCTGTGAAAACACAGTGAGTCCACGGCCACAACAATCAGATCCGCTCCGAACTCACCGTGTATGCTCGCTTCGAGCCTTGCGTCAGATAGATAGGAAACGGGGTAGAATTCGGCAGCTGGAGACGAGACCATAGCCCCCGACAGCGGGAGGGAAGAGATACTGGTCACACGGCAGGCTGTTGTGTGACGGACGCTGAAATTTGGGACCGGATCTTTGTGCTGCCCTCCGTTCTCCACGGGTGGCTGTTTTCTGTGCTGCAAGTGCGAGTGCAGGGCGGCGCCGCTGATTTGCGATTCTGACAGGTTGTGCGCCACCAGATGGGGACGGCAGCTTAATCTTGGTGGGACGTGGCGCTGGGTAGCGACGAAAGCGTTGAGCTTGTCTTTGGCTGCTTACAGTTGTCAGCCTAAATCTGTCAAAGTGTCGTCTTGGTTTTTATTACAGCTGTGCGCGTTCTTTTGTTGAATCTATCGTTCTCGAGAAAGCAGACCCACTCCGAAGTCTCTTGTTACGCTGGACCGCAAAGCGAAGCAAAGCATTGATGGTATAGAAACGGACTACGGGAGCTCGTGGGAGCACACAAAAGGCAGTGCTTGCCGTCCACAAAGAGGTACGCACAAGTGTAGCCAGGCCTGAGTGTAGCTCTTTGGAACTCCTGGCTTTACGAGACCCAAAGAAGATCTGCCCAAGCGACATCGTCGAGTCGTCGATTTTGTCATTTCTTCCTATGTCTCACTCCTTGCCCCCTGGACAATACTCGAGGCAACGTCTTTCTGTGTATTGCCCGCTCTTGTCCTCAGGAGCACCTGTCCCTACTTCTCAGCCAATTTCCGAACTGGGACGAAATTACTGCCAAGGCTTTCCCTTCCCTATGTTCTAGGACTGCCATCGTATCGTGGTCTGCCCATGACTCCCTTCAGTGATTCGCTGAGGTGTGCGGATGTCCTGTTCCACCCGCACCCGCAACACGACGCGGCGACGGCGAGGACTGGTTGAAAGTCCACCGCTCGAGCAGATCAGCACCGATAGAATAATGGTGCCTTCTCTTTCCATGCACCCCTCACGGTTGCCTTATCGCCCCGTACACGTCTTGGCAAGGGCTCCTGTCTGCAGGACGCCTTGCTCGATCCGCTGGCGAGCCGAGACGCGAGGCATTCAATGGCCATGATAGAATGGCAAATGTTTGCTGCTATGTTACCACAAGTCGGCCCGTGTGGACGAAGCCCAGACAGGGAAGGTTTTGCATTGAGTGATCTGAATCACTCATATACGATGGTGAGCATCGTGTCCATCTTCTCTCGCAACGCGAGATCGATGTAGCCCATCTTCGCTCTTTACCCAGAAGCTGCCGAAGTCCTTATCGTCATGTTCCGCAGCATCCTGAACCTCCTCCTGGCGAATGGCCTCTTGTCTGTAGTTACTTCAGCTGCCGGTCCCATCAAGCCAGTAGTCAGAGCCGTTACCAGACAAGATGTCGAGGCTGCTCTGGAGCCTCTTCCCGGCGTCGCCTTTACCCAGCCCCAGTGCAACTCCCGAAGCACTGCTGCTCACAAGCGATCCAAGGACCGATTCCAGGCCACCGACAGCTGGGCCCCCGTGCGAGGCTACAGCGGGACCCGGTCCGGTCACATGTCCGTCACCAACGCGCTCGGGAGCACCCAGCGCAAGCACGGCGGCAAAGGCTACGAGAACGTCACCTCTGCCAACGCCTACGGCACCCAGTATGCCGTCGCCGTCTTTTTCAACAAGCAGACACTGACGCTGGCCCTCGACACGGGCAGCTCTGACACGTGGGCTGTCAGCACCGAGTCCAACTGCACGGGATACTACAGCTGCTACTTTGGCCCGTCCTTTGCTGGCAGTTTCAACAAGGAGCCGCCTCTCAGCGAGCACCTGTACATCAGGTATGGTGACGGCGAGATTGTCCAGGGCCCCATTGGGTACATGGATGTGACCGTGGGCGGGCTGCGGGTCGAGAACCAGATCGTGGCGCTCGCCAATGATACGCTCTGGAACGGCAACAATGTCACCAGCGGCATCCTGGGTCTGGCATATCCCTCCATTACAAATGCCTACGGCGGTTCATTCGGAGAGCACTCCCCGTGGTACCAGGAGGAGTACGCCCCCATCTTCTCCAACATGGTTGCGCAGGGGTTGTCGGACAACTACTTCAGCATCGCCATCAACCGAGACGAGTCTGACGGCGTGCTTGCGTTTGGTGGTGTGCCGATGAACTTGAAGGGCGTTGACTACTCGACGCTGGGGATGACTAATATCATCATCGTATGTGTTTGCCTGTTCCTCGGTGCGTCGAAGTGGCGTACACAGAGCTTACTGGCGTGTCTTACGTTCAGGCCAGCCTATTGGACCAAGACGACACAGCGTATGGCTACTCATTCTACACCATCATCCCCGATGGCTGGCGATTCGGCACCTCGACCGACGAGAGGAAGCTGCCGTATATTGTCGACACTGGCACCACGCTCATCTACTTGCCATCTGGTATGCTTCATCATCCTCTCACCTTCCTTTCACTTCCCTCCGCCCGGTTTTCCACAACCCCTTCTCCCATTTCTCCCACATACCACTCCAGATATCGTCTCGCACTTCGAACGTCTCTCTAACTATCTCTCCTACCCCAAACAGAACTCGCCACCGCCATCAACCTCGCCTTCGAGCCCCCCGCCGCCTACGACTTTATGTACGGCGGCTTCTTCACAAGCTGCGACGCCGTGCCACCCCGTGTCGGCATCGTGATTGACGGCCAGGACTACTGGCTGAACCCCAAGGACCTGATGATCAAGGCGCTGAAGAACCCGCTTACCGGGCTGTGCATGACCTCGGTGGCCAACGGGGAGTCTGGGCCGTATATTCTGGGAGATGTGTTTCTGAAGAACGTGCTGGCAGTCTTTGATGTGGACGATGCGGTCATGCAGTTTGCTAGTCGTGTGCACTATTGATGGGCGGGAGACTGTGGTGCGTGGGATAAGGCGGGTTGGCTGGTGAGCCGTCAGGCTTGGGAGGAGGCGATCGGGGGCGAAGGTGATGGCTTACTACTGTACTGCACCGGACGCAGATATGGATCATCATGGATGTAGTCTCAACTGGAGTCGTGTCGTGTCAACTTGCCGTGACCCAATCAATATCTCGGAAAACCAAATACTGCCCAGTGCTGGCAAAAATGAGCGCCTCGCAGCCTCAAAACCGCCCACCAAAGCGCATCCCACAAAATGCAAAAAGAAATGTCACCGGCGGAGATTCGAACCCACGTTCTCTGTTTGGGAAACAGAAGTACTAACCACTATACTACGGTAGCCCTTTATTGAGATCCTCAATTTCTTTGTCCCTCTGATATCGTGGCTGAAGCTGGGGGCTGAGAGCCTGAGGTGTGGCTGACTTTGCTGGTTTTGAGGTTTCAACCACATGTGGCTGAAAGCATGGCAAGGGGAGGCTTCTCTAGTCCCGTAGCTGGAGCATTTTTTTCGTCTAGAATCGCTGTCGATATCTCCACATGTATGAAGTAGACAGGCAGAGTGCTGCTCGGCAGAACTCAAGCTGCAGTCTTTGGCACAGCATCAGCACTGGCATTCCCATGTCAGATATTCTGTTGACATCGTTGAAACATGCTGAGGTCTGATCTATCTCATAGTGATCTTGGGAAGGTTCTTCTTTGCATCGATAGACCAGCCATCGAATGCAATGAAAAAAAATAAGTGACTGTCTCTCTTATGTAGTGCAATAAAGAGGACTGTCCAGTTCCAAAGATTGTGACCACTAACTGCGAGAGGGAGCAGTCTAGCCAAAGAGCAAAACAGCATAAAAATATGATCAAGAAAGAGAAAGGGAGAGAGGTGATGGGGGATAGGACAAGGTATTTGTAGTGGCCCTATCGTGCTTGGGCCACCGGCAGAATCCCATCACGTGCAGCGTTTGTCACAAGCTAAGTTAAGCTGGCTTGGTGTGTCCGGCTTGTGACTTGCTCAGGAATAGGCCGGATCGTGACTTGAGAGTTGTCAAGTCACAAACCGGTTTGCCCAGTTTGGTTTGGGGGCTAGGTAAGGGGGAATAGGACCGCATTTCCCGGCCCCGGGCAGGCTTTGGCTTTGTCGCTTCTTCGGATAACCGGAAAGCCGCAAAATTACCAGAAATAAAGATATTTGTGAGGCATTTGTGGGGCATTTCTGGGGTAAACTGATCCCAAAATACCAGATGTCACGAACCACCAGCTTGGACCGTGACTTGTAAGCCGCTTGCCTTCAAAACCAGTGGCTTGTCGCATGTGCTGAAAAGGCCAGATCGTGACTTGGGCTTGCAAGCCGCTTGCCAGTCTGTAGCGTAATAGCTGATCAATGTGGGCTGAAGATAGAGGCTAGTTGTTCAGGTTGGCAGAGCGCAAAACTACGTAAAGGTACAGTAATAGGTATTTACTAAGGACCTACTAATACCTGCCTTAGTAGGCCTAGGTAAGGACTATAGCTTGCGCTGCAGGTTCGCACATGTCTGCTTACCTAAGTTGGCTGCCGGGTGTGTGGAGTGGTCGCAGGTCTGAGCCTTCTGAGGTAACATGTCTGCACACTCGTGCCATCCACGGGCCCAAGCTATCCTGCGACACGATCCATTCACTCCGTCCACTGCACAATCTTCGTGATAATCCTATGCCGATACGTCCAGCTCCGCGCCTTCTTCCCATAGATGTACATCGGAATCGTCGTCAGCGCACCAGCAGCGGTGATCCCACCCAGCACAAAGAAGCAGTTCCGCACCCCCTGCACCGCAATCCAGTCGTTGCAGTAGAACGTCAGCCCGAACGCGAACAGGTTCTTGATGAAGTTCATCAGCGCGAACGCCTCGGCGGCCTGTTCACGGTGGCAGTCGACGATGTACGTCACGACGCCGGTCGTGCCTAGTTGCACACCGAGGTTGATGAGCCCCAGGCAGACGATCACGGGGATGGGCCATGGGTCTTGGTTCGCGAGGGACTGGCCCCAGGCGAAGAAGCCGGTCGCGGTGAAGAGGAGGTAGCTGCTCATGATGGGGAGGCGGAACTCGGGCTCTGTTGTGGGTGTGGGGAGTTAGTGCTGCTTGGACTTGCTTGCTCTGAGGAGAGAAGGGGTATGTCACACGTACCGAAGATTCCCTTGTTCCTCTTGGACATCAGCGTCGCCAACCCATCGATCAGAGGCCCTGCTAACAAAGTGGCGAGAACACTGGCCACAAACGACGACAAATTGGTGGCTCCGACCGCCACAATCGAGAAGCTATACGGCGGCGCAGAGAAGATCTGCGACAGCGTGATGGAGATGAACACCAGCCACGAGATACACGTCGTGAAGAGGAACGTCGCCCAAACAACCATGGGCGAGCCGAGGAAGAAGAAAGGCCGGATGAGCGTCCGCCAGAACGACGGCTTGTCCCAGTAGCCGTCGTAGGGCAGGCACTCGCGCAGGAACGACTTCTTCGGTTCGATGCTGCTGGGTTGTCTGGTGGAGGAGTTGGTGACGGGGGCATGATCTTCGTGCTCGACGTCCAGCTTCTTCTCGAGCGCTTGGGGGGCGTAGTGGTCCGAGCTGTCGATGTTGATGGCGTCGGAGCGGTGGTAGGCGGACTCGGGCATGAAGAGGACTGTCATGATCGTTTGGATGCCGAAGGCGGCGCCCATGGCCCAGAGACAGGTTCTATAGGAGCCATATTCAATAATCGCACCGGCTTGGCATAAATTAGCTGCAGTTTCGCGGTGAACGAGGATGCAAAGGGGATTTACTTACCGATGGGCGACGCTAGGTTGATGCCACCCAGGACACCCAAGTTGAAGACAGATGACTGGAACCCACGCTCATGGACAAACCATATATCAGCGATGGTAGCCGGAACGAGAGCCTCCATAGGCGCCATGCAGAACCCCTGGACAGCTCGTGCCGCCGCGAGAGATGCAAACGACGTGGCGGCTGCAGCCCAGAAGCACGACACCATCAAGCCGATCGAGGTGGCAATGTAGACGGGCCGCTTGCCGATTTTCACGGCCAGGGTGTTGCAGATGAGACTCGAGACCGCGATGGCGGCGATGCAGGAGCCCTGCAAGCCCAGAGTGAATGTTTGCAATGGGATACCGAAGTCTTCAGCCAGCGGGACGATTGCGGATGTCAAGAGAGGACCGACGGCTGTCGAGACCGGTCAGGAATACGAACGTGTGACCATACGGGGATGTTGCGGCATGTTGGGAGGGCGCCGCGAAAGGACTTACCTCCGACGCATCCACATCCGTATGCGATGGCGACGGTGTACATCATTTTTCTCCATTTCGGCCAGTTGTAAGGGTCGTTGGGAGATTCGGAAGGCTGTGGCACGAGCACGATCTTTCCTGTTGGGTCGTGCTTGAGAAAGCCAGAGTCGATGTCTGTTGTCACTGTATCGTCCAGGCTCACAATGCCCAGCTCGTTAAGAGGCGATGTCCCTGGGACAGGCTCCAGCTTCCGATCGTCGAGAACCCCGAGAGGCATGTTGTTGTTCTTACGAAGCTGCTTACTAGTATGAAATATACACAATGGGAGAGGGTGAGCAAAATAGAGTCGTCAGGAGAGGTGACAAAATTCTTGGACTGAGTAAGTATATAAATGCGACGCCGTCCAAGATATGAACCATGATCTCTACTAGCGCTGCACCGTTTCCATCCTTGAGTCTGTCGAATCTCCTGAGTACGTATTTTTAATTGCTTTATCACCGCAATCAAATCAGCTGACGGCGATGAAATAAACATCCGGGGAGCGAACATCCCAAACAAACAAGCTTCCTCTGCAGTCGTCAGTGGTCGACGCTAGTTCCGAGAATGCGGGGGAAGAGGAAATCCTGGGGAATTTTACGGGGCAGCCCATGCGCACCCCAGCAGTAGTTTCTTGGTACCGGCAGAGTAGGTTCCAAGATTGGACATTGACTTTGAGGGATGTCTATTTTCCGGAGGTGGGCACTTGTGCATGCGGTGCTGTGCGTCAACTTGGGCGTCAGTGCTCATGCGCCTTCACGACCCGGTGATTTTGAGGATCACGGACGCTTTCAGAACTTCGAGATGAAACCTAGGGCGAAGTCGATGGAGAAGTGGTAGAAGGAAATGGAAGCTGACAGCATCGAAGTCTAAGTAGGCAAGGTTGATAGATCCCATGGACCTTCCTGTAGACCTGACGTGAGGAAATCACTGAGGGTGGGTCTCAGGGATTGCGTGGAAGACGTAGTCAATCATTCCTGGGGTCATAACCAGCCCATTACGCATATCCGAGACTCCAGAAATTATCCAGATTCTTCTTACTGTCCTCGTCCACGAACTCAGGAGCTGCGCGAAGAGTAACGCTACTGCCATGTATCTCCGCCACTTCGCCGCTCAGCTTTGGATCCGAAACAAACTGTGCCACCCCCTTGGTCAAGGTCGACATCGGCGTGATGATCATGTTCTTGAACAGGTCCATGTTCGGTACAATATTCGTGACTGAGGTAAAACTAGTCAGCCCAGAACGTGGTTCTGCGCGAGGCGGCGAGGCCTCAAGGGGGACGACGGGGTGGGCTCACCAAGGACAGCCGGTGCCAACGCGTTGATCTGTATCTTCTGTCGTTCGATCACTGGTGCTGTCGAGCGCACGAGATTAATGACTCCCGCCTTGCTCGCTGCGTACAAAGGCGACACTGGGAACGGGTACAAGCCAGCGTTGCTGGCCGTACAGATGATGGAGCCTCGAGAGGCCCCGTCCAGCTCATTCTTGCTCATGTAGTGGATGGCCAGTTTGACGGCTGCGCAGAAATATCAGCACTTCGTCACACTCCTTCGCAGACGATGCGTCGGCCACTCACAGTATATAACCCCAGATAGGTTCACATCCATGACCTTCAAATCAGGCTCAGCCGGCTCACCGTCCTCGATCCCGCTCAGAGCACTCGCTCCCCTCTCTGATATCCCCGCGTTCGCGCACACAACATCGATCCTCCCGAACTCCCTGTGGACGTCCTTGAAGTTCTGAGCTTGGCTCTGCCAGGAGGTCACGTCGCACACCTTGAACACAACCTTTGCCTGCGGGCTCTCGGACACGATCTGCGATGCGACCTCCTTCCCGCCCTCCGCGTTCACGTCGAAGATGGCCACATCGTACCCGTTGGCTGCAAAGTGCTGCGACATGGCGCGCCCGATGCCGCTCGCGCCCCCGGAGACGATGGCCACTTTTCGCGCATGGCCATTCACGCCGTTGCTGGTCATGGTGCTGAGTCGGATTATGTGCGCGGTAACTGCTATAAATTGGTTCTCGAGGATGGCCTAGTCTTTAACAAAGCCAAGACGGGACGCACCGGTAGTAGTGCGCTCGAAGGAGGAATATATATGTGGTATCAACGCGGGCATAATAAATCACCCGAGCGGATGTGCCAGGTGGAGTATCACGGCCCCGGGCCCCCGCACTTTGTGGCGGCGCATTCTTCTCTACCACCAAAACAGATCGCCTGTGAAACATCCCGCCATTTTGCGCGGAGAGTAGCGTCCCCCGCAAAGACGTACTAAAATGTGGTCTTCACAAGGGCCGGTACATGGCTCGGTGAGTGAGCCGCTAGCAGATATCGGCTTCGGGCTGCTGCTGTTCGATTATAGATCTCGCTCTTCTTCGTATTTAGAATAATCCAAGGCAAGTCGTATCCATCCTCCGAAATTGCCAAAGCACTAGAAGTAAGGATCATGGCAGAAATACACTTCTCCGACAGCGCTGCTCAGTCGTTGAAAGGGCGAGTTGTGGTACTCACCGGTAAGATCACTGCCCCCCGCCCCCTTCCCGGAAGGGCCTTCGAAGGGGGGCGTACACATGGTACATACTGTTACCCATACTAACACAATTTCCCAGGCGGAGCACAAGGCATAGGCGGCGCCACCGTCGCCTTGTTCTACCAATACGGAGCCCACGTCTTTTTTGGAGACTGGGACGACGCCAAGGGCAAGCAGGTCGAGCAGGAACTCCGGGCCAAACACACCGGTGGCTCGGTGCACTTTCAGAAGCTTGATGTGCGCGACTATAAGTCACAGCTGGCACTCTTCGATACGCCCTTCAATGCACACGGCCATGTCGATATCGCAGTATCGTGTGCGGCGGTCAAGGAGGCCGGAGGGTTGTTTGAGCCGCAAGATCTAGACTTGAAGACTGTCAGGGAGGTGAGTTTCGAAGTATCCGGACCCATTATGGATATGTAGTGCCGGCTCCTGGGTGGTCGGCTAACAAAAGTCTCCCAGGAACCCCTTCCTATCAAAGACCACGTCGACATCAACCTCACCAGCGTGATTTCCTTCAGCCGGATCGCTCTCGCCTATATGAAGGGAAGCAAGGAGCCCCCACGCGGCGGCAACGCCTTCTCCAAGTCCATCTGCCTCGTCTCCTCGATAGCCGGCATCACCGAAGCGCCGGGCCTCTTCTCCTACTCGCCCTCCAAGCACGGCGTGATCGGCCTCATGCGCGCGCTTCGGCCGTGGGCGCCGAGGAAGTACGGCGTGCGCGCCAACGCAATCTGTCCCTGGGCGACGGACACCCAGCTCTTCGCGCCGGCGCTCAGAGACAGGTGGGCCGCGGAGAAGCTGCCGATGAACCAGCCGCACGACGTGGCGAAGATCATCGTGCAGTGCAGCGCTGACCAGGGGCTGAATGGCACGGCGGTGTTTGTCACGGGAGGGAAGTTCTTCGATACGGAGGCGGGGGTCGATAGGACGCTGCCGCAGTGGATGGGGGAGAAGAACGCGGAGGAGTGGCTGAGAGGGCAGGCGGTGCTTGGTCTGGTGAGTTACTGCGTTCTGCCCTAGAAGAATATCATTTGCTAATCTTCCAGTTTCTAGGGTGATAAGTGGACCGAGTGAGCCCGCGCGTGTGGTGCCAGCCTTGGGCAAGGAACTCCGCTTGGAGGCGAAGGCGATCTGGAGGCTGAGGAGCTAGAGACTCGTGGCTAAGAAAGGCTGTTTGGGGGACGCTTTTGTACAAATGTGACAGGACAGGGATGATCCAATCCATATAGAGTTTGCCGTAGAGGGACAAGACGGACAGCGGCGTTATCAGACGTGTTGTCACTGATTATAGCGGGCATATTCAGTGTGGGCGTAGACTTAGAGCCTCCAGCTGGCTTCCACCCACTAGATTTTGTGATTGGAACCTACCTAGGTAGGTAGTTTACAGTTTTTTTATCCTACACGCATGCACCTGATGTGGCCGAAAGAAACTTATTAGTTCTATGGTCTAGCGCGGTGCCTACCTGCAGGCCTTACCTGCAGGCCTCCCCTCCAGCGCTGCTCCCCTCATGCTGGACCGGCCGTATGAGGAGTTCCTGGGCATGTTGGTTTTGTTTGGCTATCTTTTCCCACGATATCGAAGTTCCAGGTTTCATTGCAGGTTCTACCTACCTCTTCCGGCAATTTTAGTGTCTAGTGGCTCTCGGCAGCTCGCGATGGGCACAACATGCCTGTTTGATAACGCCGTGGGTAAGAGTGGGCAGCTTCAGGAAATGTGCGGGGTCGGCATCTTCCAAGGTTGTCCTGCGCATATAGATAGGCACTGTACTGAAGATCTGCACTCCATTAAATATGCCTCAGTACACTCTCAGATGTGAATATAAAAATCCGCCGTCGCTTGTTATTGAGATTACCTTTCCCCTCAGGCAGTTCCAGATTCTTGACGTCCCCTCGATAGTGTGTGCTGAGATCAACACCTCTACTACACTGTGGAGTAAGGTATCTTGGACCGCTATCGATTCATGCCTGCGAAAATAAGCCCTGAAAGAGTGTGAAAAGTCGCCCGTCATGATGTTTCGCGGAATCTATGCAACAGGCGTCATATCGTTCTTGGGCCTGCAAGCAACTGTCACCGCCCAGTTTCCGCCGGCACCGGATGGGTTGACCACGGTGAGATCTAAGATCAACGAGAATATCACGATCAGCTTCAAAGAGGTACGTGGAATGAGGGTAATCAGGCGTATCTTTCTGCGTTACAGGATTCCTCTTTATCTGGATCGAGACCACAGGACCACCCACCGTCCCCCCCCCCCTCCGGGAAGCAATCTGTGGGCAGGTACGATGGGCGGCTGTCAACAAGGGATATTCTAGGCCTCCCGAGGGCTGGCTGGGCGTGTTGATGCTCTCTTCAAAACCATACAGTACACAAGATCTATTCAGCTGCTGCCAGGCCCTGTCTCGCTCTAGTCCCCCAGTCATCCATCCGTTTAGGCCCACGAATCGATCCCATAGGGGTTCTATTACATGAGCTGACCCAATCTTGCAGCCCGGGCTGTGTGAAACCACACCAGGTGTTCGCTCGTTCGCCGGATACGTCCATCTCCCTCCCGGAACGCTGGAAAATCAGGGCCAGCAGCAGAATTACTCAATCAACACGTTCTTCTGGTTCTTCGAGGCCCGGAACGATCCCCAAAATGCGCCATTGTCAATATGGATGAACGGAGGCCCAGGTAAGTGCCTTGAACAAATCCTGTCGCCACGCAGACTGCAAGACATTCCTTCGCCACGGTTTTTGGAACCAATGCTCCAAAGGAAATTCTGAGCCACGAAGGCTGACATAAGGCCAGGCAGTTCATCGATGCTTGGACTTCTGTCGGAGAACGGACCATGCTACGTCAACCCAGACTCGAACTCGACCAGACTGAATCCAAACTCGTGGAACAATGAAGTCAACATGCTTTACATTGACCAGCCCGTGCAAGTGGGACTCTCGTACGACTCCTTGAGGAACTTCACCCTGGACTTGCTCACAGGCGACACGCAAGAGATTCTTCCTGGTGATAGTATCCCGGAGCAGAACTCGACTTTCCTCGTCGGCACATATCCCAGTGACAACTCGAACACTACGTCTCAGGGTAGCAGAAATGCTGCCATGGCAATTTGGGAGTTTGCACAGGTTTGGTTCCAGGAGTTCCCAGAGTATCGCCCTAATGACGCACGAATCAGCATTTCCACACAGTCTTGTATGTCCATTCTCGACCCCAAAGCATCACGCTTGTGAAGGCTAAGGCACTGACATGAAGAAAGATGGTGGCAGATACGGGCCCGCTTTCGCGGCGTACTTCGAGGAACAAAATGAGAAGATCATGAACGGAACAGGCTCTGAATCGCCCAACGAGCAGTTCATCATCCATCTGGACACACTTCTCCTCGTCAATGCTTGCATCGACAGACCAGTACAGTGGCCCTCGTTCCCGCAGATCGCCTACAACAACACCTACGGTATCCAGACGGTGAACGAGTCTGTCTTCAACGAAATGAATGACTCGATCTACCGCGAGGGCGGCTGCCTGGACCAGATCAACAGCTGCCAAGCCGTCTCGAGTGTCTTCGACCCGGAGAACCTCGGCGTCAACTCGACAGTCAATGAGATCTGCTCCGAGGCGGAGAGCTTCTGCAGCCAGAATTTAAGGTCTCGAGACATTGGAGGACGCAACTACTACGACTTCACGCAGCTGGACCCCAATCCTTTCCCATATGGGTTCTACCAGGGGTGGCTGAACCAGCCAGTAAGTACTTCGCCGTCCTGCTCTCTTCCCCTTGACATGTCTACAGGCCAATATGCTGCACTATAGAAGCACACATAAAGATCTAATGCAACCTCAAAAAGCACGTCCAAGCAGCCCTCGGCATCCCCCTGAACTTCACCAGCTCCAGCTCGGCGGTGAGCTCAGCGTTCCGCCGAGTAGGCGACTATCCCCGTCCCGGATGGCTCGGCGACCTCTCCTACCTCCTCGAACGCGGCGTGAAAGTCACCCTGGTCTATGGCGACCGAGACTACGCCTGCAACTGGATCGGCGGCGAGGCTGCCAGTCTCGCAATTAACTACACCTTCACCTCGGACTTTCAAGCGGCAGGGTACGAGCCCATCCGTGTCAACGCGACGTACGAGGGCGGCCTGGTCCGCCAGTACGGCAATCTTTCGTTCAGCCGCGTGTTCCAGGCCGGCCACGAAGTGCCGTCGTGGCAGCCCGAGACGGCGCTGGCAATCTTCAACCGCGC
Source organism: Ophiognomonia clavigignenti-juglandacearum (assembly GCA_003671545.1). Lineage (NCBI taxonomy): Eukaryota > Fungi > Ascomycota > Sordariomycetes > Diaporthales > Gnomoniaceae > Ophiognomonia > Ophiognomonia clavigignenti-juglandacearum. Next base: position 25,426 of record PYFS01002413.1, on the reverse strand, counting down.
GCTGGGAAATCGGGACATCGCCACGGGAATGAAGGATACTGCGAGCAGTGCCAACTACAGCTCCTCGGGACTTCCCGATACGTGGGCGACGAAGAGTGTGGTGCCCGAGCCGGAGCTGATGTTTTGCTATCTGCTGGACGCGGGAACTTGTACGGAGGAGCAGCTGGCCGCTGTGAGTAACGGCTCGGCAAGGGTGGTGCGGTATATCGTTGAGGATGCGAACTCTACTGCTCTGTTCCCGCAGCTCTTTGGATCGTCATCTGCAAACGGAACTGGATCTGGATCTGCTGAAATTGGTTCTGGACCTGGAGGGGGGTCAGGAGAGTCTGGTGGGGATGTCCTGTCTGCCGCGTCGTCCTTGAGGGCGGGCCTTGGATTCCATTCCTATATTTACCCTCTGATGCTGCCACTTCAACGATCTTTCATGGCTTTCATCCCAGAGTTGTGAGTCCATATCGACGGCAGGTAGAATCAAGTCAATTAAAGTCATCATGTTCTTGCTGAATCCCCTCCTCCTCCCGCTCTTCGCGGCGCTGGCTACCCCACTGACCCCAGCCGCAGCAGAGTACGCCGCGACCTGCCTCAAAGGCGACCCACAAACAAGACACCATCGGCGTTATCGCCGACAAGTTCCTAGTCGCCTACTTGGTCATCAAGACCGGCCGCAGCGCGGTGACGAACGTCAACGGGTTCCTGACCGACTCGCAGGTCAAAATCTACCAGTGCTACCCCAGCGAGTGCACCCTGCAGGCCATTTGCCTCGAGACGACCGACTTTTGTGGACTGGCGGCGCAGTATAAGACGAATATGTTGGGCCAGATAGAGGCGTATAATCCGAGGGGCCCGTTTGGCTAGGCGCTGAACTCGATTGCATGGCCAATTGTTGGGATGTTGATGAATTGTGCGAATTTGTCGAATAGTGTCACTGTTAGTTTTTTGATGTATGAAGGAGAGTATACAGAGGCCGTTAATCTTTGCGTGAATTGTCGTGAGCTCAAAAGCTTCGTGCTTTTTGGTGACCAAGGCTTGATCGATGTTCCCTGATGCATTTGTTTTGCATTTCTGCCCAGGGTCTTTGATCAATAGAATCAAAGACACTGGGCACAAACGACATGGTATCATTCTAGAATTAAACCGAATCTACCGACTCCTCTATGACTGAGATGGAACCATTGTGCTGCTGACGAAAACCTGCGGACACAGAAGTCGGCACGGGGCTACCAAACTCGGCGCTAGTCCCAATACGGACGATGAGGTTTTCACGATAATTAGTTGGTGCTGCACATCCATTGCGTCAAAACACGAAAAATGTGCCTAAAAGCTGGGATTTGAGATAAATAATAGACCTGATACTATCTATAGGTTACACGGACAATTCGCAACACCAGCCTGCGGTGTTCTTATCTCTTTGCAGGCTTTTTTTTGGCACAGGAGCAGGTAACTGCTTCCTACGGCTGCAGAATACAGGATGACCACTTAGTAATCATGGCAATAATGACACATACCTAGGTACAGTGCAACACGAGTGGAAGACAACTGCCGAGGAGAGCGACGCGAGCCTCTCCCATATTCTGCCTGTGTACGTAAAAGCGTCATCTGCTTACCTAGCTGACACGTCGTTCCTACGCGATATCTACGAAGCGGCTTCACTATCTGCTCATATGACCCATCTTCGGCTCCTGCATTGACCAGGTTACTTGAGAGCGTCAGCCTCACTGCAAAGGGTACTTGCTTCCAAAGTATTTTCCTAGACCCCCCCGGGCGCGCTACGCAAAAGATACATGGCCGCGTCGAGAGGTACATTGCCCTTCTGCGAGGCCACTGAAGAAGGCGCTGGAGCGTTGCCTTGGCAGGCCCTGAAACTAAACCGGCTCAGTGCCTTCCAAGGTTTCCAGCGGGCAAGGCGACCACGGCGAGGGTTTCGGTCTGCGACTCGGGTTAGGTATCCCAGCTCCGTCCGTTTCTGCCCAAAGGCCACCAGTTGACGTCTGTTAGGGAACCTTCAACCCCCTGGGCCAGCCGGTGTTTTGCTGGGCTTCCGTTTCCCCCTACCTGCACATGCCCTCCGGGGCTCGACCTCCCGCAGCAAGCCCCCCTCGCCCCCCAAAGAGCTGGGTCGACCGTTTTGTCCACTTCTGTAGCAACACCACTACTATGTGCACCGTATTACCTGTTCATGAGAGCTCATTAGCAACATCTTCATATTATATGGCAGTAATCGAGTCTCATAGCAGATATGCGTATATCACCTCTTCTCTATTAGCCTTATCTGCTGAAATATTATCCATACTGGTGACATGACAAGGACGCCTCAATAAAGGAGCTCCTCCATTGCCGAAGATGATGCCCAAGACCGGGACGCCAGCGCCTCAGAGCTGTGGCTCGACGGAGTTGCGTTGCCAGTGTCCCACGCCAAGCCCACGCTTTGACTCCACACTGTAGATGGCAGTAGTCTGGCTACTTTGGTAAAACACCACTGTGAGGCCAGACCAATCAAGCCTAGACCTCACTCAGCTCTATGCTTGCTTTGCTAAGCACACTCCCAGCCCCGAAATTCCTGATACCATGAGTGCTTCTACCTAGGTATGTCAAAGACAGCCGGACACAACCCTTGCGACTCTCAACGCGTCGCGGCGCACAACTTCCATTGCTCACACCTTTCGAGTCCCGAAAACTGTCCACCTCCCAACTGTGTCGCGGACTTCTTTCAGCTACCTCTCATTAAGGCCTCAGCATCGGCGACTCCATCAACACAGATCCGTGCTACTTTGCACAGTTGCGGGCGAACATCGACCACAGAAGTTCATTCAGCTCTTGGGCACAGCACAATTAAGGTCCTCCTACCGCTCTCATGCCTCAGGTTGTGTTGGCCCGCGCTGCCATTCCACCACGCGCACAGACTGTCACTTGGGCTGACAGGCTCGTATATGGCATTGCGACGGCAGGCAACTGCCAGCATGCGTTCCTGCGGCGAGCCCAGGGGTCCGTGCCTCTCGCCCGCTAGGTATGCTTTCATGGCTGCGCGCCTACTACCGCTTGACACTCTCCCTCAATCAGCCACATGAGCCCATTACACGCCCTCTTGTCTTGCGCATCCCCTGGCCATGTCCGACGACCGTCGCATCCCGTCAACATCTCGCTGACCTTGCGCGCCTCGGATAGGGATGGACTCCACTAAGACTTGCGCGTCGACGTCGAACGCCGCCGTCGGCATGCAGCGATGAACGTGTTTGACTGTCTTCACCGCCTAGACGCTATCGTCCTGCTGTCAAGCCGGGGTCCACGACACGGTGCCGAAGAACCACACCCGCGTACAGTGTCATGTCAACGCTAACATCGGCGCAGCACTTGCTGGCAGACCACGTCGACCGCTCTCCGATACGGTGACAGCTCAGATCGGGCCTATCGTCCTTCCTCTGCCCATGCGACAGCATCACTCGAGGTGTCGCGGTCGGTCACCGTCCCATTGTAGCTGGGAAGCGACTGCCGGCCAGTTGCCAACGTGACCGGTGTCCAGGCTTGAGCTGCTCGCGTTGCCCAGGCTCCCCTTGACCCTCTTTCCCACCAAGCACATCATGGGCATGCTTGAATACTTGGCTGATTGGAGGAAAGGCACAGCTTGACAGAGCGCCTGCGTGGCATCGACGACGAGAACCACGACGAAAGCGACGAAGGGAATAACAACATTGACGACAACAAGGACATTGACGACGGCGTTGACGACGGCGTTGACGACGGCGTTGACGAGAACGAGCACCTGCGACAAGGACCGACGACCGCGACGAGCATCAACGAATGCGACGAGCGTCAACGAACGCGACGAGCATCAACGAACGCGACGAGCATCAACGAACGCGCCGACAACGGACCGTCCGTATCGACGGCGATAGTGCGTTCTGCAAGGCGAATCGAGCTTGGGAGTCAAGAGCACAGCAAGAGAAGACACAATACAATATTAAGCAGGACAAACAAGAGCAAGACGGCACACTTTGATTAGTGGCTGCCATATAGAGGAAGCAAAGCAACGACGACTGTATGGAACTAGAGACATGATGTGGGCACTGGCAACGGCCTTCCTCATCCACCAGGGACTGAAAGATCCATCGCAGCTCTTCACCTTCCCCACAAGATATCTCTTTCTGCAGCCCCTGCTGGGGGCACCGACGACACGCGGTATGGCTTCGTGGAATTGCGGCACGACCAGGGCGAGCCAAGGGCGACGGGTATTGGACAAGCCATCGAAAACTCCATCGCCGCATCGAGGGCCCCTCTGAATCTTTCTCATTGCTCTCGCCGCGCCGCAGCTCTTGGGTTGTTGGTCGTGATAGCTCGCGCTGGCTGTTCGAGGTTGGCCACGGACCATGCATCGATGGGACGTCGTTGTTTCAAGGAAGCGTGTATGTCGTGGGCCGCGGCAAATCTGCAACGTGGGCCCTGGGACGCGAGCACGCCAATGCCTGCCAAGGAAAAGTGTGTGTCGCTTCCCGCTCGTACCTGTGTCTGTCATACAGACCCACGGCGGGAGGCTAAGGGGAGTCATCGACATGGCTTCTGGACGAGGGCCAAATATGCTCGATTCATCGAAACAAGGACTGAGGAGGTCTCGAGGGGCGATCTCGACAAAGAAAGCACATCTGCGAATGTGCGGCGTCAACATCTTCCCGAATATGATTTTGCGCAGGAGATTCGAGTCGAGCGTTCGATGTGCGCGAGGAAGGGTTCTTGTACGGTATGTCGGGGTGCTGGAGAGGGAGCAGTCGCGGCGCAGAAGCGCTAGAGTTCAGGGAGGGACATTCTGTGTTCCACCTCCAAGAGCGGATGCAGATGTACCACCTTCCTGCACAGACAGCTGGAAAACGTAGGCTATTCTGGATTAGGCTCGTCATAGTCGTTGCTAAACTTGATTGTCACCTCTTGGGGTGAATCTCGAAGGAATTGTCCAAAGCAGCAAATGGGCAGCAAGTGAAGTAGAAGTTCAGTGTCGACTCGAACCCACAAGTCTTGCTACTATGCAATCAAGAGTGTCGTGATCCAGATCATGTGAAGGGTCGGTGTGCTCCAGGTCAAGACCAGAAACGGAGAGCTGTCCCGTCATTTCCGCCCCAAGTAGGAGGACGACGAAATGCCGGCGAGAACATCGGGCAGTGGTGCTTTTTGCCTGATTGTGATGGGTAGCGTGCCTTATTGATAGTCATTGCGTTGATGCCTGGTAGAAGCAGGTGCTCTGAAGGTCAGCGTGGATGGTGTTCTGCTCAGCAAAAGTCCAGGTGACCACGCCTCGCAAAAATACGGGGGCACCTGGCAGGGCCAGTACGAAAAGGTGACGCCTGAACTGAGTCCGCAACACCACCGCCAAAATTATTGTCTCAAGAATTCAGACCTGAAAGATTGTCTGCGCCGGATGGCGCCGGGCGGTAGATCTGGTGGCTGAGATAGGCCTTGATCGGGGTCTGAAAGCTGAGATATCTCCGCACCACCAAATCTTGAAAGAATTGATGTTGATAGCAGCACCATGTGTCCTGGTCTGCACCTGCAGCGAGTTATGAGTTGTAAGAAAATTGAGCGCCTGGAGTGCACAAGACTGAATGGACAGTTTCCATTAATGTAAACATTTGTGCGTGAGCATGGCCTGTTACTGCTCAAGTTTCGCGCCTCAGAAAGCCGTACACAACACAGACTTGGCCCCGCAGCGTTTGAAAACTACGTACGATTCAGTAGCTCCTCAAAAGGAGATACTTTGTGCGGGGAAACCTCGAGACTTCAGCATCAGCGACGGCGCGGTACCGCTGAGCTCTAAACGACCATCGCTCCAGTCTTTTGGGGTCTGAAACACACAAGTCACTCCACAGCGTTAGCGCGCTTAGTGCCGGGACGGCGCGGGACGCCCTGTCATCGCAAGCATATGGTCCGTGCGCCGAATTGCGACGACATCCCGTTCCCCACCACGAGCCCACATTTTGCAGAAAACTTTGCAAAACTCCAGGATATGTTCACGTCTGAACAAACGGAAGCACAAGACATTCGGGGGGCATGGTTTAGTGGTATAATATTCCCTTAGCATGGGAGAGGTCCCGAGTTCGATTCTTGGTGCCTCCAATGTCTTGATTCTTTTTTGCCGATTTCACCTTTTTTTCGGGTGTCTGTGGGCGCAAAGTTGAAGTAGCAAAACAAGCGGCTCAGGCAGAAGAACCTTGGACCAAGCTAGGTCGTCTTGTTCTGATGTACTCTCGGTATTTTCGACCTGACGGCACAATGAAACCCGGTACTGTGATTGTTAGGGTCCATACACAAATCAACCGGCAAGCTTGTGGCTAATACTTCAGCTTCCAAAACTAGCCTTTTGTAAACATGACGTTCGAGTGAGTCTGCGCCTCATTATTATCTACGCCGGATCTATCAACTACGCGCCGGCGCCGCCACTTCGGCCAAAAGCGAATTGAGTCACACAAACAAACAGGATTAGTCCCAAAGTTGAAGACTAGGTGCCTATGTATCTTTTATTTGCTGGCAGACCCCTTCTAGATGCTGCAAGACGCCGAGGTGGTCGAATCTCTAAAGCTGTCCTGGCACGAAATACACTTTTTCAACTCGCTGTCAGTGTACACGGTGCAGACTGTGTCACATCCCCACGGATTCTTACATAGAGCAGGCACAGCATATTTCGCAAGCTATATTTACTTCCACAATTATTTGGCTGTTGCATATCCAAGTATAAAGTGATAATTTCCGTGTGTACGGACGGCTATTTCAAAAACAAACGCTGCGAGTCTGCTCGAACACTAGATGAGTCTTTGTGCGTAAACTCAAATATTGACGTTCATTTTTCCATGGAGTCTCATGAATGCAACTTTCGTTTCGGATGTCGACTGGAAAAAAGCAGGACCAGTGTGTGTCTTCCTTCGTAAATGCTAGAGACGTTGCATGCGGTTGGTAGGTCAAGCTTGTGGCGACCAGTCCCTGGGTACTACGGACACACTCTGTACTGTGGTTTGGAGGATGGGCATCTACACGATGAGATTGAGACTCTCATCACTGCGGCACCATCATGCGGGGCTTCACTCAAGAGGCAGCGGAAGGAGATAGTCTGAACGACGGACTATCTCATTCGTTCCTGCCCACAACAGCCCCCCCCCCCTAAAGTCAGCTATGGAATTGTGTCACTGACTGCTCGTCGATGTACCCTCCCTTGTCCACCTGTGTCTGCGTAGCCACTTCCCTAGCGCTCAAAAGTATCTCCCAAGTAAAGAAGGTCCAGGCCATGTACTCAATCTGCGCAGGGAACACTAGACCACCATTTTAGCGAGCATTAGCTTCTAGGTACAAACAATCATTTTTCCAGTACATAAAGCCACTCGTGTCCTGTCAGAGTGGCTTGCCATCCGCTTCTACACTTCGACCCGCACTCTACCATGTTTTCTTCAACAGTATCACACACAATATCACACACAACACACAGACTCTTGAACAAGTCAACTCCAGTCTACCATATCAAGGCTCTCACATATTGTGTGGGCCTGCCAAGCACAAACACAACTCAACCACACAGACTTTCTCTTCACCGTGTAAGTTTTCACTACCTCATACACCAAAGTATTTGGCTCCATCCATCCTGTGCCCTCTGTCCACCTCCGTTCGCTCTCGCTCTCCATACTGTCGAGACCCTCTCCTTCCAGCCTCATAAACATCAACTGACTGCTCTCTCATGTGCCTTCAGGTCCCATCAAGCAGACACAGCTCAGACAACGACCATGACTCCCGAAGAGATAACGAGAACTCTCGCGGAGTGTGATAGAGCTGCACAAGTGGGGCAGGCAAGAAAAGAGAGGGAGGCGGCTGCAGCTCAAGCCGCCCGCGAACTCGAAGAGTACCGGCAGCTGGGTAGCCCACAGCACTTTGCCAACGAGATTATCCGTGCCGCGCAACTTCAGGAAGAGGTTGAAAAGCTCAAGTTCCTTCTCACGCAAGCGCAGCTTGTGTCTGCCGCTGCTGCGGAGCAGCCTCCCTTCCAGGGTCGACGCGTCTATGCCTCCGCTCCTGAGTTCCGGGACAGCCAGCATCACCAGCACGGGATCATTCAGCAGCCTTTCAACATGTCCAGCGGGGTTCCTCAATCCGACCAGCTACTGAGATTCAGGTCTGACCCCGGCCAGTACCACAGCAACTCCTTGGGCTACACAGGGGGTTTCCATACAGACGTGGTTCACCAAGGCGCACCAGTCGCGTCACAGCAGGCTCCGGACATTCCAGGCCTCGTCGAGCCCACCCAGGGCTTCGACATGCAAGTCAATCCCGTGCACATGACCGAACCGTTCCTTCAGAACGCACAATGGTCCATTTCCAACTTGGTCGAACAGCATCCTACCAGCTTGCCGGGTCACGGGATGGACATGGATTTATCAAATCTCGGTGACAGCTCCATCGACCAGGAACCTGCCTCCCACGCCGGGATCGGTCCATCCTCCCAGGAGAATACACAGCTTGATGGAGATGCTCTCGCCCTGAGACCCCTGGAAGAGTTTCTTGCCACTGGTCAGGAAGTTTTCGACCAGAATCCTACCTCCCATGCCGGGGTCGGTCCATCCTTCCAGGAGAACACGCAGCCTGTAGATGCTGCTTCCGTCCTGGAAGGACCTAACTGGAACTCGTACTTGAACGATGAATTCCTCCAGCGGTCTTAGTCGATGGATGAGGATTGTGTGATTTGATGAGTCGATTTCACGCTGTCGTTTAGGTGGTGTTGTTTTGGTGCTTTCGTTTTTTCGCTGTGACTTTTACACTCGTGTTCGTTGTTGGACAGATGGAATTGGTGGAATACACGGACCGACCAAGATATGCTCGCGCGCCTGTCTGTATCAAACCTTCGCGTCTTGCGTTTCGAGAGGGAGCACCGCCGGTGTGGGTGTATACCCGCTTTCAGCGATAAAGCGAATCGGCAATGCGTTCCAGGAGGACAACAAGACGCAAGGAAACAGCAGGCGATGCGAGCATATACCGAGCAGAGGAAGGAGGGTGGTCTGCTTTCAAAACCTTCGCATCTTGCGATTCGAGAGGGAGCACCGCCCGCTTTCAGTGATAAAGTGGACCGGCAACGCGTTCCAGGAGGGCAGCAAGATGCAAGGAAAACAGCAGGCGACACGAGCATATCGAGCAGAGGAAGGAGTGTGATCTGCTTTCAACCCTGCGTTTCAACATGTTCAGTGGTATCGCGGCGATACAGGGGCAATTTTGAGAAAGGGGGCATGCATGGTGGCGTCAAATCATGGACTGGCATCGGACCAGCGAGGCGTTCCGGCAGACACTTGGCTCGCGCCGCAGGGGAGGGATGGTTCTGTGGTCACTCTCTGGTTGTGATTTTTGTTTTTTCCCATAACTAGTGTTTTCCCATAGTAACTATTGTTTTCCCACAATTTCGGTAGCAAAAAGACTACCTCCTCTTTGCTTGTGAAGTCATTGTCTCCATTGTGAAGAAGGGTCCTGCAAGATCACCACTATCGTCGTATCTGGTGCTTTGTAAAGCACACACTTGCGTCTCCCTGTCTGTATGCACTGCCTTCTGCATGTACAGCAGTGCCCCTGCCTCCCGTGACGCCGGGCGCTTGATCTTCTGTGAGGTCGTCGCCAACGTTGTTGTCGCTGTCACTGCTGAGTCTATGAGCCAAGAGAATGTACAGGGTGGGCCCCTCGCTCTGTGCCCGAACATTGTGCTCATGTCTATGTGTATATATGTATATGTACATATGTGTGTGCGTTGACGTGGGCTAGTGGGCAGTGACGGCTCCGTATGCGACGCTTGTGCATGGCTGCTTCCCACATCAGGGTGAGGGACACAAGACGTTAGGGAAATTTGCTCGACATCTCTTCGATGTGCTTGATAGAGGGGCCTGGCTGAATTACTTCCATCTCAAGAACATACACAGGTACTCAAGAGGCTGTGACACCCACTTGGATGTAGGTCCTCTGTAGGGCCTGCAACTGTGCAGCCTTGAGGCTTAGGGCTTTGGTCTGACGGCGAGTTGATCAGTCTGCACAGTCGGGACGCACTCCAAAGGCAATCGGCTTCTTCTAGCCCCGGCCATTTGGGCAAGTAGAGCATTCCTCGTCGTTGATCATGTTCTCATCACCTTGCTTAAGCAATGCTGTGGCATCTGACACACTTGAAGAGGTATTATCTGAAATTAGTATATTACTGTGCAAGGATACCTACCTAGAATAACACAAGAATAATACGCAGGCTATCACACCTAGATTGTGGTACCGTGAGTGCGAGTAAGCCTCCAGCCAGAGTTGTGGAAATCTGTCAGCCTCGTAGCGCTGTGCCACTGACCTATCCGCAACCACTCGCTCAATAGAGTATCTTCATGTCGAACTCCAGCATCGAGGTCATGTCACACTCCAAAATAGAAGCAAACGCTCACCTGACCAATTTTACAACGCTGTCGGCCTCAACCCTGGCTCTCCCAGAAATTGGCAGCCCCTTCAAGATCGTCCACATTCAACAAATCCACCCCATTATCCCACAACGATCGCCAGATCGCATTCCGCGTCCCCACCGGCCACCCAGGCTGGTCCCAGTACCGCACCTTGATGCCCTTCGCATGCGCAATCGCAACCTGCGTCTTCAGCAACGCCAGCTGCACCGCATTCAGCCCGGTGTTTCCCACCACTCCCAGGAACTGCGCGGAAAAGGCCGTGCTGGCGATGGGCGACACGTCGCTGGTGATGTTGGCGAAAGTCGTCGCCAGCAAGGGGATCGGCGCGTCGTAAAAGTAGTCCCGCGGCGACACGCCCTGCACCTGATTCAGCGGCGTGTTGCCCGTGCCGATGACGGTCACGGCGCCGGGCGTCACGGTGGTCCCGTTGACGGTGGTGAGGAAGCCCGCGTCACGGAGCGGCTGCAGCGCTTCGACGACGTAGGGGAACGTGGTGGGGCCGTCGGTCTTGAGGTCCACGAAGAGGTAGAGGGTCTGGGACGAGGAGGTGTCGTAGACGCCGTTGTGCGTCTCGCCGGTCGTGACGAACGAGGAGTTGGGGTTCTGGGCGCGCAGGACGGAGAGGATTGGCTGGATATAGAGGCTGTCGAAGGTGCGCTCGTCGGTCAGGGCGGATTGTTCGTGGCCAATGTGGAGGGTCTCGTTGTAGAGCCACACGTCGGCCTCGATGGAGATGGCGCCGGCGGCGAGCGCGGAGTAGAAGGGAACGGGACGCCAGTAGTCGTTATGGCTGTGCAAAGGCTTGGGGATGATGCCTTGGGTAAAGGACGTTGGATACTCGTACTTTGGGTCTGACGGGGCTGAGGAGAGAACGGCCTGGAGAGCTGAATTGATGGGGATGTCGGCCTGGGCCAGAACCGTGACGGCAGCCATGGCCGTAGCGAGAAGAGGACGCAGCATCGTGGTCGGATATTTTCCAGCTTCCAATGTTGATGTGTATTCGAACTAGAAGCGTCGAAGTGGAAGGACAGCCGGCAGCGATTCTTCAGCTCAGAGAGGAGGGTATTCCAGCCAAGGATAACGCTTCACACAGCAGTTCATCCCATCTTTACTCCTCGAAGGGGGCCATCGCGACATATTTGTAGTTGACCAGATCGGTCGCGCCCGCCTTTCGTGATGTCACCCAATGTTGCCCCGAACCGGGCAGCCGGGGCTATCGCGGCACTTGGCAGGGGCATAGCGCCGGGAGCGTTCCGTGGGATGGCCAATGGAATGGGCACGTGGAGGATCTCGGGAAAGTCGCATGCATGCTGCACGCCGACGCTGCCTCTGCATGTGGTGAAAGATGCAGATAGTTGGACAAGTTGGACCGGAGGGAAGGTGGATAGAAGTGTGGACAACGAAAATGAGTCTCAGTAATCAGCAAGGTCAGAAACCATGGAGACGCCTAACCACCAGTCACGATTGACGGAAGCACCGTACACTTCGAGTTTGCTTCGTGCCAGGTCCACGTAGCCGATGCGGATGCACCACAATGAGCTCTGCAGGGCCCGGTGCTGATGTCGCGCGACCCTCCACATGCGCTGCAGGACGCACGCGACACTGACGAAGATGCGGGTGACATTCGCGTCGAGAAGGCGATGCCTCGGTCCGCGGATGGTGCAACATCGACCGCGACGCACCACAGCGATCAACCTATGTCGGGAAGAGGTGGTCAAGGTGACGCGCCAGCTCAGAATATCTCCATTCTTCTTCGAGGTCGAAGTGTTGCAATCAAGGTCAACGGCCAGGCTGCCTTTGGCGTGCTCGATTGAAAGGGGCAGTCCAAGGCTGTGCCTCCTTGGGTGCTCAACAATTCAAGATCTGCGAGGGTCTTCTTCGAATACGTCCGCACAAAATGGCGTTCCGCGGTCAAAACGTTGTGCAAAGCATTTGACGTGATGGGTCGAGATGGAGTCGCGACAGCATTCTCAGCATTTGGACGTGCCTTGGCATGCTCTGGCTTATGTAAACATTTTCAGTGTGCAATAGGGGCAGGGTACTCAGGTACTTCGTAGATGTATTCCCGTGCCCTCGATTGTGCCTCCACTCCTGTTACCTTATGTTCTCACCTTCTTGTTCTCCTCCATTTGGACCAGTAGAAGAGCGAAAACTTCGTCCATTTCCTTGCGAACGGCCTCTTCGTCGATGCCCAACACTTTGCGATCGCGAACCACGACTCGTCCATCCACAATGACCGTCTCCACTCCGGTGCCATTGCAGCCAAACACAAGATGCGACTCGAGCTGCTTTCTCCTCGCCTCCAAGGGCGTCTTCAGCAACGGCGTAAACATCATGTCCTTCTTCAGATCAACAACAATCACATCCGCCTTCTGCCCCACCTGCAGCACGCCCGCCTCCACTCCAAGCGCTCGCGCCCCATTTCCCGTCGCCATGCGCAGCATCTGCCCCGGCTGGCCCAGCCCAGCATCCTGGTGCAGCGCCCTCTGCATATAGCTCGTGATCTTCATCTCCTCGAACATGTCAACGCTATTGTGGCACTCGCACGCATCCACGCCCATGCCCAGGTTCACCCCGGCCTTCGCGAGATCCTGCACGCGCGAGATGCCGTTTCCGAGCTTTGCGTTGCTCCCGCTGTTGATGGACACGCTGGTGCCCGTCTCGGCGAGGAGTCCGATCTCGTGGTCCGAGAGATGCACGCAGTGCGCGGCGACGGTGCGAGGGCCGAGAAGACCAGCCTTGTATGCGACTTCGACCGGTCGCAGTCCCCCGAACCTCGACTCGGAGTTTTGCACCTCTGTGGTGCTTTCGCAGAGATGGATGTGCAGGCCCATGTCGAGCTGCTCCATCGCCTCTCGCACATCCTTCAACAGCCCCTCATCAGCAAGCGGCAGCCACTCGATCCCCATCCACACCCTGACCCGGCCGTCTGCCTTGCCGTCGTTGTTGCGGAAGGCTGAGACGTTGTCTGCGACCGAATCCAGCTGGTGCTCGGGCAGAGCTATGTCGTTGGATAAGACGGCGCGGATGCCGACTTGCTCGGCTGCCGAAGCCAGGGAGTCGAGCTGCCGGTACATGTCGTTGACGGTGGTGGTGCCGGATTTGAGCGCCGTGCTGTAGGAGTAAAGCGCTGCCAGGCGGGCGGTGGCGGGCGTTAGGGAGCGGATGGCTGGGTACCAGACTTGGTCGAGGTATTCCCAGAGGGGCGCATCGTCGCCGTAGCCCTACTTGGAGGTCAGCACGGATGTCGATTGGAGTGGCCTGCCTTGTGAGACTTGCCTTTGCAATGCTAGTGTGGAAGTGGAGGTCCACTAGTCCTGGCATGACGAGCTTGTCGGTGCCGTCGATGACCTCCGTGGTACCATTGTAGCCTTCGTCTTGGCCGACGGCTGTGCCTTCGCGGATGGCGTAGATCTCATCATCTCGGATTTCTAGCACGCCTGGGTATAGGAATGTATCATCGCTATCCAGCGTGAGGATGGTCGCGTTGGTGATGATGATCCGGGTGCTCATGTCTCGTGCGTGACAGCCAGATTGCTATCTCGGTGTGTCGGACACTCGACTTTATGAATGAGACAGAAGAAGGATCGACATCATTTTGCTATGAATGTCGTACAGAGCACAATTCTGCTCATGCAATCAGCAGCCGGGGTACTCCGGTGTAGGCCTACCTGCTGCCGTTTTCCCTCCTGTATTGCTAGATAAGTTGCCGTTCTGGCCATTTGCTGTATTGTCGTGATCGCTACAAATGCAAATACCTAGGTAGTCTTGACCTATCCAATTACGGAGGTTTTCAAAAGTGGCAAATGTCTTGCATCGAAAGTCAACTCCAACGAGGTGCCACATGGCTGCATGGAATTTGCGATGGTGGCGTGCCAGAGCATACTGGTCGCAGTATCCGTACGGAATACTTCATGTGGTCAGATGAAGCTCAATGTGAAGACAGCAGTACTAGTCCCCTGCTTTAGAAATGCCGCATACATGCAACTTGAAGCTGATTCCCGGTCGCCGACAATATCGGGGATTGTGGAGCTGCTGCCACGTGCTCCGTTCTTCGCCGACCGGACATGGTATGGGGCTAGCGGGCGGTGTCTCGATAGGAGCCTTCTTCCTCCGGGGTACAAGACAGTACTCCGCACAGGTAGACGGACAGTAAGATCAGTCTCATGGTTTGAGTCAAGACAGCCCTCAAATGGTTCTCGAAGACATCTGACCTGTCGCGTGGCTTCTGAATTGCTTCGGCTGTCCACATGAGCTGGCTGGCTGGCCGCTGCACTTGGCAAGAATGCATGCGTGACAAAGGGCGGTGATCCTAGGCCCTGAGCGGGTGACTAAGCCCTGAGTGGGCATGTTCTACACCGCGGGAGTAGAGGTGGTCCAAGCTTTGACAGTACCCTGCTTGGCAAGTCCACGGGTCTGCTTGCCTTGCCTCGAAACGTCCATCAATGCTCCACTCACCGGCTGCCCAGGTGCGTCTTCTTGCATCTTGCCAGCCTCTCAGCACACACACGACCACCCGGCGACCACTCTTCCCACTTCGTCCCTGCCATCCATCCCCAGACGACGAGGACCCAACTTCGATGACCATAGATCCCCTTCGTTGCGATACCCGATTACGATTCATTCTGCATATGTTCAAGGTCTGCATTTGTTTCTCGGCACTTTAGACTGGGGGTAGGCATTCGGAAGGGCACTTGCGAACCGAGACCGCTTGCAACTTCGACAAAAACATCATTTCGTCCCCAAGCATTTTGCTCACCTTCCACTCTGGTCGCATCGCAGCTTTCCCCAGTGGACGGCATCTCGCCTCAAGCATCTGCTGACCCATTTCCGCTTGCTCAATCAGCCGTCGCTAGACGCTTCGCATGAACGCCGTCCGCGCCCGCCAGCTGCTACCCCTCCATAACTCCGACTTTGACTCCGTCTGGCGTCAGTTTTCTGGCGCCGTGACCTAGGTCCCCCAAACCCTCTGGCATCATGTTCTGGCGCTTTGGCGGTTACGCCAACATCTCTACCATTGATACCATCCTCGACAAGAGCGACTTTACCCTCGAAGAGCTGCTCGACGAAAGCGACCTGATCCAGGAGCTGAAGCAGCACAATGCAAAGCTCATCGACTACCTTCGGGACGAGCCCGTCTTGATCAGACTTCTCGAATACGTTGTTGCTCCCAAACTAGCGCCCGTCGCCGCTCCCGACGCCGACGCCGAAGATGACGATGCCTCCGAGAAGGGCAAGGGTCGGGCCCTGCCCTTTTCCAGGCCCAGAGCATCCTCGCGTGCCTCTGAGCCCGAGATGAGCAAAGAGGAAGAGCAGGAGAAGAAGCGCAACAGATATGCATACATCGCCGCCGAGATCCTCTCCTCCGACAACTGGTCCATTTGCGAGGCATTACTGTCAAGCAAGGACATGCTGCGCAACTTTTGGGACTTTCTCAAGCATGATATCCCACTCGACCCACTGCAGGCGAGTTACTTTACCAAGGTCAACGAAGCCTTGTTTGATAAGAAGACCGAGGAGATGATCGAGTTGCTCAAGTCTATCGAGAACGCTGTACCTGATATGCTCCGACATGTTGACTGTCCAATGATTATGGATCTTTTGCTCAAGATCATCAGTCTGGAGCGCACGGAGGCTGGTCAAGGCATAGTTGAGGTATGCCTGTTCTATTCTCCTCTTTTGCCGAAGCAGTGTGTTGACATTCCCCTCAGTGGCTTTACACACAAGACGTTATGCCTACCCTTCTCTCCTTTCTCAGCTCCGAGCACAGCTGGGCTACCCAGACCTCCGCCGGCGACTTTATGAAGGCCATTATTACTGTGTCAGCAAATGCGTCGCAAAACGAACAAACGTGTATCGGGCCCAACGAGCTTACCAGGCAACTGGTCTCTGTACCCTGTGTCGAGCAGTTGATCTCATATATGCTAGGAGGTGGGAACGCACTGACTGTAGGAGTGGGCATCGTGATCGAGGTGATCCGCAAAAACAACTCAGACTACGACCCAGATGTCGGCGCCGAGGCCAACGCTGTCCCTTCCAGTCGGGATCCCATCTACCTAGGCACGCTTCTGCGACTTTTCGCCGAGCACGTGCCCGACTTTGTGAATCTGATCATGAACGTTCCGGCGAAAAAGGAGCGCATCGAATCTACATTCGGCGACCACATCGAACCCCTCGGCTTTGACCGGTTCAAGACCTGTGAATTGATGGCCGAGCTCTTACATTGCAGCAACATGGGCTTGTTGAACGAGGTCGGCTCCGAGGAACTAATTGCCACCAGGGACGCAGAGCGCAAACGCCTTCGACTAGAGGGCAAGCTGTCCGCCATGCGCGGAGAAGAGTTGCCTTCATCTGCTGATGACCTGACCATGCGGATATCACATTCGTCACCAGTTGATGAGGGTCGGAAACTGGAAGTCACCAATATCTCCGAGGACGACGGCTTCGAAGAGGTAGCCCACAGCACCGAGATGACCGAGGATACTTCACACGAATTTGTCAAGGCCGAGGAGGAGATACAGTCTGGCCCGTCTGCGTCATTTTTGGAAAAGGATGGCGACGATTTTGTGGACGAGCCTCTGGCTTCACCTGGACTGAACCTTGGTGGCGACAATCTGCCAAAAGAGCGGCAATTTGACGAGCCGGAACTTGTTGTTCAGCCTCTATCGCCGTCCAAGCAGAAGAATATCGAACTCCAAGACGAGCCAACTTCGCCACCCAAAGAGGAGGAAAATCTCGAAGATCTGGTGGACGACATGCAGAAGGCCATGCTCGAGAACACAGCAGCATCCCCAGAGCCAGACACGCCAGCAACGCCAGCTGGAAGCGAGGCGCCTAGCACGCCTGCTGTCGATACCCCGACCTCTTCATCGGTCGCTGATAACGAGACCACTCCGGCAACAGAAGCGGCGCCCGAGGCTCCGGCAGAACCTACCGAGCCTCAGCTCGAGGATGTCGAAAGGCCTGCGCCACTTTTTGCCCAGTCCAGCGCACCGGTCGCTGCTGCGTCATCCACAGAGGAGCCCCCCAAGGAGGATTCCGACGTCAAACAATCGACTGAAGAGCCTGCAGCCCCTGAAATCACAGCGGAGGTCCTTGAGGCAGACCAGTCCAAGCCAGAGAACGAGGACGTTGAGATGACCGACGCTCCAGAAGGTACATCTGAGGTACCAGACATGTCGAACTTGCAGCCCGTTGTAGGCGACTACCTGAAGATGCAGTTTGTCGAGTACAATGTGGTCCCCACGATACTATCGTTCTTCTTCAAATATCCCTGGAACAACTTCCTGCACAATGTTGTCTACGATATTGTGCAACAGGTCTTCAATGGACCTATGGACCGTGGTTTCAACCCCACTCTGGCTATCTCTTTGTTTGAAGCTGCAGATGTCACGACCCAAATTATCAACGGTCAACAAGCTAGCGAAGAGTCGCAGCGCAAGAGCAAGACCCGAATGGGCTACATGGGCCACCTCACCCTCATCGCGGAGGAGGTCGTCAAATTCACCGAGCGTCACCCACCAGAGCTGCTCAGTGAGACCGTCCTGCTGCGGGTTATGGATCAAGAGTGGATCAACTACGTTGAAGGTGCGCTGGCCGAGACGCGAGAGCGCGACAACGCCATATTAGGAGGTGTCCGACCTGAGATCGCACTTAGCAACCGTCAAGCAGGCGGCCTTGCTAGTGTTGGTCTGTCGAGTCTAGGCGCTGCATTTGGCAGTTCGCAGGGCGGATCCAATGCCCTCGCCGAGGCGGGTCTTAATGGGGGCCTGAGTGAAAGCAATACAAATGACGGAGGCAACGGCATCGGGCCGTTCACCATCTCTGCTGGAACGTTGATGTCAGGCTTCGGAAGTAGCTCAGATGAAGACGAGGACGAGGAGGTTGAGAACGAGGAGGATGTCAATAACGAGGTTAGTTTTTCTTTTGATCGCCGTACGAGGCGGTTTTCTGGTTTGTCTTTGGCGGTTCGCCCCTCAGCACCGAAGCACATCAATCGTTCTGTTTCATTGGAAGTTGGAGTCATGAGCGAGGATGAGGATGATGGCGATGAGGACTCGGACGAGGATGGCTATGACGAGGGTGAGCCAGTGAAGCGGTATGGGCCACCGAGACAGAGCGCGAGGACACTGGACTCGTACGATTCAGACGAAGGCTCAGACAGCGGCGAGGAGTCTTCGACGCGGCCACTGCAAATTGGACGTCTCAGGGCTGGCCCAACAGAATCTCGCGGAGTACCAGGGCCTTCGGAAGACCAAATGTTCGAGGAGGTGTCGCTGGAAGACGGTGGCTCGGATGCGTCGGATGAAAGCAGAGGTCGAGCGTCGCCTGACGAATGGGAGGATGATTTTGAGGAGGATGGCGATGAGGACGGAAGCCCTGTCCAACAAGTGGAAGATAGGGATCGGCCGACTGTCGTCAGCCCAGCGGAGGGCGGCAGTCTTGCCACACCGAGCAGAGGAGACCCTGTCAAGCCGTCCAGCCCACCGAAATCCCCGATGGACCCGCTTCTTCGACCTCGAGCGATGGTCACAGAACCATGGGGCGGCGGCACACCTCGCATCGAGCAGCCGGACGAGATACTGAACGAGATGCTCGATGTCCTGCGAGGCCCTTCGAAGGAGTCACATAACAAGTAAGACTCGGCACATAAAAGGACAGCACCGGGCAGGGAGCAACAATACAGCAGCCGCATCGGCGAGTAAGGGTCAGCGAGAAGACACAAGAGCAGTCGAAGGTTAATTTTAGGGTTACACGGAAAAGATTTGTTTGATTCAACAAGAGCTGGAATACCCTGGCGTTTCGGCTTGGGGCAGTGGTGTAGCACCGCGTTGTTCTATCCGACACTGGGAATTTTCCAACCTCTTGGCTCCCAGTGCTGATGATATTCGCTGGTCTTCCCATTGCTGGATGTGGTCCTTAGTCTGTGTCTGTCTATGTTCTGGCTGCATGGAACCCGGTGCTGACGGTGGCCCTTGCTCGAGTCCTCCCGTTCGATCAAGCTATTCCCTTTTGGTCGCTGCTCGAATCCTCCTGGTTGCTTCTGCTGCCCTGCCCCTAGTCTCCATTCTTTTCGTCCGTGCCTAGCCTAGCCTATCCTTGTCTCTCCTACTGTCCGAGTCCTGCCAAAGCATCCAAGCGTTGACTGACCACTGCATAAAAGGAGAATAGCTAACAAAACTCATCATACCTAGTTCCGCGCCTACACCGATCCCATAACCACAACATCCGCCCCAACGGCCAACAACCTCAACCCACCCTCGGTGCCCCCGCCACCACCACCTCCACCACTCAACATCCCGCCCTCGCGCGCCCGCATGGCCTTCGCAGCGCGCCTGGCCTCCAAACGCAAAGCCGAGGAGGGCGGCGGCAGTGACGACGCGGACAACGCCAACGACGCGACCGCGGAAATTGAACAGCGCGGGCTCGGCAAGGGTGGTATGAGCGCGCTGATGCGGTCGGACGGCGGAGGAAGCAGCAGCGGCACGATTCGCAATCCGTTTGCGGATGACGAGGACGATGAGGGCAGTGAGGACGACGCGAGTGATGACGAGAATGAGGATGATGATGGGGATCTGGGCAGTCGCGATGCTGCCGGGGCTGCAGGAGCCAGTAATGCGTGGAATCGAGGCGGGTGGTGGCGAGGTGCTCTGGGTGGCAAGGGAAAGAAGGCTGCTGCTGTAGCAGAAGAGGGATTGGGCAGTCATGAGAAGTTTGGTGACGGCCGTGACAGCTCCGACGACGAGGACGCGGGTGCGGAGGCTGGTGGGGCGAATAGCAGTGGCGAAGAGGAGGAGTTTGGCGACTTCGCCGTGCCTGAGGGCGAGGAGGTCGTCACTGCCGCCGAGACCGAGGTGGTCAAGCCGCTGCCGCTGCACCCATCTGGCGCGGCTGGTGGCGGTGGGAACAAGGGATTGATGGGGATGTGGCCTTTCACCAAGAAGGACCACAAGGAGGAGGAGAGCGAGTCTGCTCCTGCTGCCGCTTCGGAGACGGAGCCTGAGGTGGTGGTTGTGGAACGCGGAGCTGAGGACGATGAGGCACCCGCCGCTGCGGCCGCCGAAGACGAGAAGAAGGCAGGGGTGGATGATGCGCCTCAGGAGCCGCCTGTTGTGCTGAGTGAGGACGGCGAGAAGGTCCCGCCTGCAGTGGAGGCGAAGCGACGCACGAGTATTGAGGAGCCGGATGAGGGGGAGGATGAGGTGGTTGTGTAAGTCTGTCTGTAAACGGGCTGGGTTGGTGCAATACATAACGGGCGTGATGGGGCAAGGCCTGGTGCTGGTACTGCATTTGTATAAGTATCGAGTTTGAAACGCTACCTACAGTACTACTTCAGGCTGCTGCTGCTGCTTGTGGTGGTGGACATGAATGGTACGGGATGGGATGTAAGGTTGCTGGATGACTGGATAAGGGGTCAGTGGACGGGACACAGACGGGCTGCTTATCTGGATGGGTGGGTGGGCGTTGGGACTTGGGAGGGTCGTTGTTGTATTATATCTCGTGGTCTTATGATATACTGTTGCATTGTACTTGTAGTGTGTGAGTCGTGTGCTTGCCTGCGGTGGTGGTATGTATTGCTGTGGTCCACCTCGTCATAGAGGTAGATTGATCGGTGGAATCAGCAGCTGGTATCGATGCTCATGTTCACAATGGATGCTCTGCTCAGCGTCTTGTATTCTTGAACTCCCAAGCTAAGTGTTACGTTGTTGCTTGAGCTGCACCTTGAGCTCCACCGAACGAAGCTTGCATGACAGCTGCCTGCAGTATGCAGCGCGCACCACCATCAACCGGCAGATCAACCCCCGCGATAAACGAAGCCTGCGGGCTCGCAAGCCACGCCACGGCCTCGACCACATCACTCGGCGTGGCCAGCCGCTTCACCGGCGACGCAGCTATCATGCCCCTGACCTCCTGCCCATTCGGCCCGTCCAGCTCCCGCAACCCCATCGGCGTCGCGACAATCGTCGGACTCACAACGTTGATGCGCACCCCGCGCTGCCCGTACCGCACCGCGTTGCTCTGCACCCGCAGCACGTTCGCGCGCTTCGAGATCGCATACGCCGTCTGCGGCGTGTCCCTCTCCACGTCGATCGCGTCGCACCCGCTCAGCAGCTCCGCCACCGGCGCCGTCGCCAGGTGCGCCTCCGCGTCCGGGCTGAGCGCGGCGCCCACGGCCGCGATGCTCGCGACGCACACCAGCGACCCCTGCGGCGCGATGCTGCCGGCCGCAAAGGCGTCGACGATGTTCGCGGTGCCGACCAGGTCGACGGCGTAGATGCGCGCGGCGGGCGCCATGGTGGGCGACACGCCCGCGGTGTGGACGACGGTCGCGATGCGGCCGAGCGCCGCGCAGTCGGCCGCCAGCTGGGCGGTCGCGGTGCCGTCGCTGATGTCGACGGCGTACGTGGTCGTGGCGAAGCCCGTGCCGCGGAGGGTGGCGGCTGCGGCGGCGAGGGTCGTGGGCGAGAAGTCGGCCAGGACGACGTGGTGGCCTGGGCCGAGGCGTTGTGCGGTGGCTAGGCCTATGCCGCCGGCGCCGATCACGACCAGGACGGGGAGGGGGATCGAGGGGGGTGTTGTGGTCATTTTGAGGATGTGTGTGAGTTGGTGGGTTGTGGTTTGAGGGAGGTACAGTACCAAGGTATCAGATTGTCACAGTAGGGGAAGACGTAAGGAGGACTGTTGGGGATATATAGATAGTGCAGCGCGTATTCGGATTCACTAGCATAGCATAGCATATAACGGCCTATCATTATTAATGTTTTGTGAATACGCTACGCATATCTCGAAATGTGCGAGATTCCGAGTAAGTGGTGCGGGGGAGAAGCTTATTTTACTAGGCACAGTCTTGGAAGAAGCTTGGTGGAACATTAACTTAATGTCCGATCACATAGGGCTAAAATAAATGGACTTTGAGATGGGCATACTGACATTCAATTGCCATGAGAGACACTTTCCATACCTACTTCCTGTTGCATTCGAACTTCCCATTATAGCAGATACGGAGCAGGCCCAGGTCAACTGATAGCTCTGGGGTTCTGACTTGGCCCTTATATACCAAGGTCCCACAAACCACAAACTCAGAACAACCCCTGCCCGCAGTGACTGCGTGTCGTTGCTGCCCGAAAGTCGAGACCCCGAGGTCATATCCATGCATCGTTCAATGTGAAGTCATCTCTAGTGAATCTACCTAAGTAGTGCCTATCAGAATAGCCTCTGATTCCTCTCTATCCCAGTTCGCAGCGGACCAGAATGACTTTGTCCCGTGATAGCTACTGACGATCCTGTGTTCTAGTAAGTACTTAGCGGCGATGTTTGGGTATTGGGACTCGAAACAAAGCGAGCCCACATCATTTCGGACATGAGGCCTCTTGGACCCAGTATATCTTAAGAAGAGCAGCGCTTCTTTGTTTCCAGGTCAAGGGGTCTATTTCTATTCGCGTCGCGAGCTTAGACCGTTATAGACAAGAAGCTACGGAAGGAGTTTTGGCCTGGATACACGAGAACGGCGAATGGGGAAAAATAATGACGGAGCCTGTGATTTTGACATCCCAACAGCTTGAGCAATCGAGAGAACATCTGATATTCGTGTCAACTGTGATGAAAGTATAGGGTCTTATGAACCGCGGCGAGGCATCAATGAATATACTTATGGAACACTGGAAGCTCGGGACGGTTGATGATTCAAGTACCTAATAAGCACTTTGACTCCTCTAAATGCTTCGGCCTGCGTGAACGCCTCCAGCACGGCCTCCCCTTGCTTTTTATTCGTCTGAAAGTAAATGGCTTTGGATGATTGCCTTTGGACGTCCAGGAAACAAACTCGAACTGGATTCGTTGTCTACCTTAGACCTGGGTACAGTCAGACCCATATACAGCCTGACCCTAATTTCACTTCATAAAGTACACTATGCAAATGTATACTGCTACCCGCTCATCGTAGATTCACCGTCTCGGAAAGTACTCAAGCTCCGACTACCGCATTCCGCTGCCTTCCAAGGTTTCGCAGCTTCTCAGATCCACCTCTTATTAGTGCCAAGGTGAGACATAAAGGCGCCGCCATCCCCAGCCTCGACGCTGGCATTATCAACGACCGCTCTAACCATCTTGACGGACTCTTCAGGAGTGATTGGGCCCTTCCAGTCTGGCGCATACTTCATGAACTTTGCACCAACGGCCATCTTGATCTTGGTCACCTCGACGTCCGGGTTTTCTGTAGAAGTGACGGTGATTATCAGCACTCCAGTCCAAGAAAGCTAGCTGCACACGGATAGAACTCTTACCCTTGTTCAGATCATCCACGCGCATACTCGCGTCACTCGTGTCGACCACGCCAGGGCTCATGCTGAGGAACAGGACGCCCTGTCTCCCGTACTGGGCACTGTACTTGGCCACGACGGTGTTCAAGGCAGCCTTGCTGGCAGAGTAACTAAGTGCGTGGTCGAGTTCGTAGTGCCGGGTCAGCTCGTCGTCCGCCAGACCGGACGAAAGGGCGATGACCTTCTTGGCGGTTCCCTTGAGCACAAGCGGCATCGCCAGATTGAACAAGTGGACGTTGCCGAGGACATTGGTCTTGAAGGATGCCAGCAGCTCGGATTCGAGGAACTTGTAGTCACCGGCTCTGATTCCAGGTTTGGTCAGTCACAAATCGTCCGGGAGCAGTAAATTCATCTAATGTGTGTGGGAACGCTGAAACCGTATTTGCAGACCGCAGCCGGGTTCTCTTACAGCTTTTCAACGGAAAAATAAGTGCTTCCGTCAAAATGAGCGGCATTAGCAATGATGTAGTCGAGACTACCGCCCGTGAGTTCCGACGTGCGCTGCACTGCGTGCTATTTCACGATGACCATTAGAGGTTGAGTGAGACGAGGGGGTATCCCACTCAAAGGTGAATGCTTGAGACCTGGAAACAAGGTCACTCACCTTGATGGACTCATAGTCGCTCATGTCGGCTTGCACGAAATGCACATTCTCGCGGTTCAGCTCCTCGGCTCTCTTCTCGGCGGCCTCCTTGTTTCGAACGAGTCCGACGACGATCGAGCTTGAGTCCGCTGAGAATTGGCGGAGGAACTCGTACTGAAGAAGAGGACAGTCAGCGACCATTCGATTTCAAGTTACAAGGACTGTCGAAGTCGATCAGGTACGCACCCCGAGGCCTCGAGAGGCTCCTGTGATTAGGTAGGACGGCATATTCGATGAACGCTTGGTTTGCTTGTAAATTGTGAGTTGTAAGTTGTGTGGCGTAAGGTGATGACGATCTGCAGTCTGGAGTCCTCAGTTTTGTGAGTTCAGCTTGTGTCTATTTATCTAAGTGGCCTGTGGCAGCAGCAGCATAGAAATTCTCTCGTTCATAACCAGTGTCACAGGTCTGCCTTCATCTGGCAACTAATCGTCCAACGAGTTTGTCAGCCGTATGAGCAGGATTGGGGCCTAGATTTTTGACAATGAGTAAAGAAGGAATACCTACCATCTGCATTCGGCGCTAGGTCCGTGAAGCATCCATGGCACTTGTGCAGCTGATCCATGAATGTCAGTACCCATATGTATTAAATTTGTCAGCGCGGGCGAACAGCTGCAGGACAGTTCCGGTCTTGTCCGTGCTGACAGATTTGCTGATTCAGACCATGCATATCAAGCCCCTCGTACTGATTGATACGAATTGTGTGGTAGTAAGCAATCTAATCATTGCTAGAGCATGCCCAGGTGGTGAGACAAGATCTATTAGCTCTTCTGGTCTGGCTTCCAAGGTTCGTAGCAGATGGGATCTTTCCACTCGTGCCTGGTCAGATTCGGTATGTACTCGAGGGTGGAGACTATCATTGCGAGGTATGGATTCGCAGCACCAATGTGTTTTTATAAGTTTTTTTTTTCTTTTTTTTTTGGGGGGGGGGGGGGGGGGGGGGGTGCCCAACCCCCTATTTTTTTTACCCCTTAATGTTTAAGTGTTGGTTCCCCCCATTTTTTTTTTCCCTCTCAAATGTTTTTAACCCCCGCCG
>PYFS01002412.1:0-85889 GCA_003671545.1 Ophiognomonia clavigignenti-juglandacearum | reverse complement strand
CTTTAAACTTTTTTTTTTTTTTTTTTGGGCCCTTTTTTTTTTTTAAATACCCCCATCCCAAACCTTTTAGTTACCCCCCCCCTTTTCCACCCCCCAAAAGGAAAAAAAAAAAAAAAAAAAAAAAAAAAAAAAAAAAAAATTCACTTTACCAGAAAATATCGCTAATACTAGCTGGATCGCCCGCCGTGCTAGATACCTGACGCAAAACGAGCCAAAGCACTTTGCCTAGACCTATTCCGCTAGCCAGCCCGCCGAACCAGCTCACCGCCGCCATCCGCCTGCCGCATAACTCTCTTTACGGCCTCTACCGCTATGCCCGATATAAACCCCTTTCGCAACAGCGCCGCTAACGCCGCCTCTGCCCCTACCGCCGCTATTCGCGCAGACCTTACCTTCGCCGCAGAATAGGCTACGGCGTACCCGAACGTCGCTTAGATCTTCCGCTAAACCGACGACTAGCTCGATTTCCCGGATCCTACCGCTTTATAGCAACTATATAATACCGACCCTTACGTTCCTATAATTCTCTAGCACCTAAAGGATTTTATAGGCATGATGGACAATAAGGTTAAAACCTTTAATATCCGCCTTCTCGAATCCCGCGAAAGCAAATCCAAAGGCGCCCCCCATCGTATAACGGATAACCCAGAAAAATTCTTAAAAAAGAATAAAAATACTACAAAGCGTTAAATCATATTTCTAAATTTCTGGTCATAGCTTATATATAATTGGATTACGGATAAACATTATTTCACGGTACCGATAGATAATACGCTAAATATTAGAGATTTTTTAAAGCTTTTTTATATCTCCGGCCTATTAATTAGAAAAGCTTTAGAATAATACCATACCAGCTTCGATATTATTACTAATTATCCCGACGATCTTATAAAATAGAGATAGATGATAGTTAATATATACTATACGATTTTCTCTACCCGTTACATTATTTTAAACCTTTCGCTCCCCGCCGGCCACGAATACAACGATTTATAGATAGGCAATACGCCTTTTCCCGACTTCGTTTTTAAACTTATTATTATAAGCGAACGCATTAATAAAATAAACGCCGAGATCTATACTGATATATATATAAAGGTTACGAAAGAATTATCAGATATAATGAAATTTATTACAATACGCTCTAGCAAAGAGGATATCGATAGCTAGGTTATTTTTTTTATTAAATTATAGAATAATATCGAAGAGTATAAGCATTTCGAAAAATTACGTAAAGCCTATAACGTAGGCCCCCCTGCTAAACCTAAGCATTAACAATAATAATTAACCGTATAATAATATATTAATTACTAATACGCCGCCGGCGGCTTTATAGATCTATCTCGTATAGATCTTTACCCCGATTAATATGCTTATTATAAAAAATTCGGTTATTATAAAGATCAATATCCTATCCGCCCTTTATAAAGCGGTATATATAATAGTCGCGGCGGAGCTTATAATAGCTACAGCGCCCCCACCAGCTATGGATTTTACAATAATTAAATCGGCTTACCTACAGCCCGCGGTCGCAATTTATATCTTCGTAATGGACCCGCGGATTTTCGCAGCGGCGTCGGCGGTTATTAGCTATATAATAGCTATTAGGCCTACAGCCAACAGCCCAATTACAGCGGTGGCTAGCCGTATATCCGGTTCAATAACCAAACCGGCCCCTCGCCTCCGTTTTAGCAACAACATTTTCGCTAAATCGATATTCCCACCCTTAGCTTCATTATCGATAACGGCTAATCAACGACCGGCAACGCGGACTTTTAGGATATCTCTCGCCATCCTACGCCCTAGATTCCCAGCACTCTTTTCTTTGATATAGGAAAAGCTTAAACCGTAAATAACAATACATTCTACGGTTATACCAGAATATATATTCTAAAGAGGAATAAATACGAAATATCCTATTTAATACCCCTCTTTTCCGTTTAAGGGCTATAAATAATAAATCTTTATTTTTTTAATATACTATTTTCCTTACATACAAATCGGTGATTATCCGTATACTTATCGATTACAGCTATATCGTTTATAATTTTACCGACCGGGACTTTATTTATTCGATAGGCGCTATAATATACCGCTCGTTATAACCGTACCCGTTATATCTCGCCGATAGCCGCCTTGCTAATACGATTATTAAATTTATTATCCTACCTATTGATTACAGCTGCTATAGCGAACGCGCATTTTCCTTTTTTACGAAATTCGCAACTAATATTCCGCTTATCTTTGGTCTGCCGTGGCTTTAACGCCATAACCCTTATATTAGTTAGGCTGATATATCCTTTAAATTTAACTCTCGCTTTTGCCAAACGTATTGCTTGCCCTAGACGGTTATATCTAAGATGGCTTTTATGCCGTTTATGCCTTATTCCGGTATATATCGCCGATTATACGCCGAGGAGATCCCGGATAAAATTTATAGATTATTTATAAGCCCCGATTTAAGCCTTTTTCTAACTTTTAATATGCCCGCTAGCGTATTAATTAATATACGCTCTCCGTTATTAAGATATCGCCATTTATTTGTTACAGACATGCCCGAAAAGCCGTACTATTAATTTAATACGCTTTTAATAATAATCGAAGGCAATTTTACGATTCGCTACGATTATTACCGTACGCGCTAGGTCTTTACACCCGGTCCTGAATTTTGCGCGTATATGATCAGCCCCCTTCCGCTCGTTTATATACCCATCTAACTATTCTTTTAGGGCGGCTAGCGTATCTAGCGCTATGCTCCCTTTAGATTGCTATTACCTCCGTTAACGGCGCTTATCCCCGATAACCCGAAAAGATTATACGCCGACCGCATATTCCGCCCGGATTTAGATAATATTAAAATAGCCGATGTTACCTTCTTCCTATAGTATTGCAAGCAGGATAATATAAAATGTTTCCGTATGACCTAGGACGAGCTCGATATAATTCGCGATAATATGAAGGATATTCGGCGCGGCCGCCGTTATAATGCGAGTGCTATGCCAAATCTGCCCGAGCAGGTTTTCTATGTTATTCTGATTAGAAAGCTCCCGCGGGAGGCCATTGGCCATATGTTTTCTGAGGATTACTAGGATTATTTGGACGAAATCTTCTCCCTACTATATTTAAACCGTATCTCTAAGGAGGATATCGATAAATTCCTTAAAGGGAAGCTTGTTAAAACGGATAAAGAGATCAAATAGCAGGTGCCAGAATGGTTATAACGCTGGACTATGGCATTCCTGCCGAAATTCGCTTATCAATTGCTATTTTCCCGCCTCTTTAACCTTAAGATCGACCTCATCCCCGGCTAGGAGCCTCTATATTATAAGAACCGCCCGCTTAATGCTGGGAAGCTCCTCATCGTTTCGAAATAGATCGAAGATAATCTATCCAAGGGTTTTATTTAGGAGAGCTGTGCGCGCTACGCTGCTCCGCTTATGTTCGTAGCTAAGCCCGGCGGCGGTGTACGTATCTGTTAGGACTATCGGGGACTTAATAATGTCACGATCAAGAACTGGTATCCGCTCCCTTTAATCCGTGAGATATTGGAGCAGCTCTCCGGGGCTGTCGTTTATACGAAGCTGGACATTATATACGCTTTCAATAACCTGAGGATAGCGGAGGAGGATGTCTGGAAAATAGCTTTCATTATACGGAAAGGATTGTATGAAAATCTAGTCATGCCCTTCGGTCTATCTGATGCTCCGGCCCAGTTTTAGCACTTTATCAATAATACCCTCGGCGACCTATTAGATATCATCTGCTTTGTGTATATAGACGATGTTATCGTCTATTCGAAAGATAGAAAAGAGCACCGCCGTCACGTCGAAATGGTCGTCGAGCGCCTGCACGAAGCTAGCTTTCAGATCGATATAAATAAGTGCGAATTCGAAATTAAGAAAGTAAAGTACCTGGGACTTATTATTACACCGGGCGGCATTGAGATAGACGTTGAGAAGGTTGCTATTGTTTTAAATTAGGGAGAGCCGCCAAAAGTCAAAGACCTGTAGAAATTTCTTGGTTTTGCTAATTTTTATAGACGCTTTATAAAGGGCTATTCTAAGATTGCCGCGCTTCTACACCAATTCGTTAAATACGAATTATTATGGTATTGGGGCGTAGAGTAAGCCGCGGTATTTATAAAGCTTAAGGTCGCTTTTTTATATCAGCCCGTTTTCGCTACCTTCGATTACAACCGCTGCACGGTTCTCGAGATTGATGCTTCCAATTAGGCTTTTAGGGGAGTGCTCTTACAATACGACGACGATGGCATTTTACGCCTTATTGCGTATTTCTCTGTAAAGCACTTTGCCCAATAGTATAACTATAAGATCTACGATAAAGAACTCTTGGCTATTATCAAATGTATGGAGGAGTGGCGCCTAGAGCTGCAAGGGACTATCGAGCTTTTTGAAATTGTGACTGACTATAAAAATCTGTAATACTTTATAACGACTAAGGCCCTTAGCTAACGCCAGGTCCGTTAGTCCGAGTTTCTCTCCGGTTTTAATTTCCGCATTATTTATCGCCTAGGCAAAATGGCTATACGCCCCGACGCCTTTAGCCGTAAGCCGGGCGACCATCCGGCTAAGATTGATTTTGACGATAACTATATCTGTAACCGGCAGTGTATTATGCTTCCCCTTAGCGTATTCGATAATAATGTGCTTTAAGATCTCCGTAAGCTTCGCGAGTAAATAGGCGGCGATATAAACCTCGCTCTTATTCACTTTATCTTTCTAGCTAAAGAGCGCTTAATAGATAAGCTTATCGATGTAGCTTACCAGAATAACGGCTTGGCCTAGATTATAGTCGCCGCCCTCCGCGACGGCGTAACCAGGATCTAGCCTCCTGCTATCAGAAAATAGCTCTATATTATATACGCCGATTGCCGGCTGACCAACGGCAGGATTTATTACCGCGACCGCCTATACATTCTTGACGATGACGAGCTTAAGATATAGATTCTATACCGTAACTATAATTCCGTTATTACCGGCTACCCCGGCCGCACTAAGACCATCGACATTATCTAACATAGCTATTAGTGGCCCCGGCTTACAAAGAAGATCGCCGCGTATATGTAAGCCTGCGAGTTATATATTAGGACCAAGATGCCCTGGTCCGTATTATCCGGCTTTTTATAACTATTGCCTATGCCCTTTCGTGCTTAGTTAGATATTTCTATAGATTATATTACGCCGCTTTCGAAATGCGATTATAATGGCCGCTTATATCAGTATATTGTTTCTGTCGTTTGCCGCTTTACCAAGATGCGGCATTTTATCCTTATTGTATCGTTATCAGCCGAAGAGTTTGTAGATATTTTTATGGCCCGTGTGTATTGCCTTTACGGCTGCCTAGATATTATCGTTTTTGACCGTGGAACCTAATTCGTTTTTAAGTTTTGGAGATATTTATCTGAGCGCTTCGGCGTAATTCTTAAGCATTCTTCTATTTACCACCCCGAATCCGATGGATAAATCGAGCGTATTAATGCTATTATAGAGTAGTACCTATGCTCGTTTGTTAATTATTTCTAGGATGATTAGGTTAAGTGGCTGCCCTTGGCGGAATTCTGCTTTAATAACGTTATCTTGGAGACCACCAATATCTCCCTCTTCTTCGCCAATTACGGTTTCCACCTCTATTTGGGCGTAGAGCCCTTATAGCTAGTTCCGCCGGGTCTTACTTTGTAACGTAAAAAGGAGTTTCTATACGCCAACCACATCGCCGAGCGCTTCGACCGCATCATTATTTAGCTAAAGGCCTTCGTTATATCGGTTATGATACGGTACGAAGAGAATGCGAACCTTAACCGCTCCGATTCCTTTGGCTATAGTATTAGCCAGCGAGTATATTTGAATATTAAGAACCTTAGGATTAATAGACCGTTCTGTAAGTTCGATAATAAATAGGTTGGCCCGTTTATTATTATTAAAATTTATTGCTGCGTTTGTATGCTTGCGCTTTTGGATATAATACGCGTGTTCCCCGTTTTTTATATATCTTTCTTATAACCGGCCTTATCCGGCCGCTTTTGCCCCGGGCAAGTCGTTATTAACGAGGCCGAGGCCTAGCGTACCTGTGGCAGGGTGTGGGAACGGGATGACGATATATTCGAGTAGGTAGAGCGTTAGGAGTTTAAGAGCATCTTAGACTTTTATAATAAGGACGGCCTATATTACTATATCCGATAGAGGGATTACGCGCTTACTTGGCAGCCTGCTAGTGATTTTAAAGGCGCGCCGGAGGCTTTGATTAAATATTATGCGGAGCATCTCGATAAGGCCGGCCCATCGGCTTGGCTATAGCTGCTAGATAGTAGCCAATCCATAGCTGTCCCTATAGCAGCCGTAGTACGCCTATCGTCGCTATGGCGTTCCGCTCGCCTCCGGGGCTTATTTGATACGGCCGCCAAAGCCGTACGTTTCTATTTAGTTGTTCAATTTGATAGGTAGATAGATATAGAGGAGGACCCTAAAGTGGCTTGACTTTGTTTGGTTTCGAGACGAAACCTAGTAGAGGCGGACCTATTATCACGGTTCTGATCTAGCCATTATGCTGACTAAACACCCATATACGCCTATAGCCGTCTGCGGCTCCACATACACTTAGACGTCTTCTTTTCCTCCTTTATAGACAAATCCATATATATCCACCGTACTAGCTTTGGCCCGTGATACCAATATTGCCGTCTCGGCTATATTAAGCTTAAACCATTAATAAAAATATTAAAACAACGAAGAATAAATATCCCATAAATCGTATAAGATAACTTCAAATAGCTTAATTATAAAGTATGCCTACGGGCCAAATATATTATAAATAAAAAACGGAAGGAATTTCTAATCAAAGAATTTAACATTCTTAAACGGGTATATAGCAATATTAGTAGGCTATTGCCAAATATATATAACCGTAAGCGCTACTATATTACGTTTCTAAATAAGAAGATTAAGTATATAGAAATCGAATTGCTAGTTATAAAAGACTAAACCTTCGAAAGCTTTAAAAAATACAAATTACAAGCTGAACTATAAGCCGGCCGTAAGATTAAAAAATATATAATAAATAACGAAAAAGAATACATAAATAAACGTTTCCGGGTACATTTTAAAGAATATAGCATATAATACCTTCGCACGCCTATATATATAAAAGAGCCTAACGGTCTAATCGAAAAACTGAATCTTATACTGCTTGATAAGATTAGAAATCTTCTATAAAAGGCTTACTTATTTAATAGATTTTAAGGGAAAGCTATATTATACGCAGTTTTCCTTTATAATATCATACTATACTTTATATTTAGCTTCAAATTATTAAAAGAAGCTAAAGGCAAGCTTATATACCCTATAACCCACCTACGCAAATAGGGGTCCGTATTATATTATTCCGATTATACTATTAAATAGAAACTCGCTAAGCGGAATAATAAGGCTATTCTTCTTAGCTATAATCTAGATTACGCTCTTTATAAAGTATAGGATCTTCAAAAATAATATATAATCTTCGCTAAAGATGTAAAGGTTCTTAAAGGAACTTTTCTCAGCCTTAAAAACCCAGTCATAAATATACTAAGCAAAGTCACAAATAATTATATAAATATTAAATATAAAATTAGGTCTTTTATATATATAGATTTAAACCTTAAAATAGCGTACGATACCTAGAATATACCGGAATCCATATCAGCCCGGGCCGGAATATAAGCCGGAATAACTTCGGAGCGCTCCGGAGGAACCGAAATAGCGCTAACGAAGCCGGAAGCGAGCCCAAATATTTAAGACTTTATAAAAATCCGTCTTAAGCTATAAACCCATATACTAAAATAATTAAATCAATCCCGGGCGAAATTAATAACGAATTTACCTTAACCCACCCAAATAAGCACCTAAGCAAATAAAGGTCGCCAATTAAATATAAATCTAATCTACTTATTAAAAGCTAGAAATACGCTACTTTATAACTAATTGCTTAATCTCTATAATTATAACTATTGTATACCTAATAAAGTTATCCTATCCATTATAAACGACGGAAACCTAGATATAATTTAAAACGCCTTAAATAACCCGTAAGCTAAATACTAGATCTAAGCTATATAAGCTAAAGACAATTTACTTTAAATATAAGAAACTTATAATATATACCTCTAAAACCCGGCTTTAAGCCATTTAAGGGCAAATAGGTCTTTAAATCGAAATCCATTATAAATAAAGATTATATTAAACCCAAATAAGTAATTAACCCGGAATAAACGATCCGGTATAAAATTAGATAAGTGGTCCAAGGCTATAATTAAACCTTCGGAATAAATTATCTCGAGATTTTTACCACCGTTTATCGCTTAGAAACGTAGGTCATATTACTGATTATAACTATTAATAAAGGGTGGCATATCTTAAGCTATAATATATAAAATACGTTCCTTTACTTAAAAATAGATTTTAAGATCTATATAAAGCTATTTATATATCTTTATAAAGATGTCTAATATACTAGATTATACGTAAAGCTTAATAAAGCTTTATACGGATTAAAGCAAAATCCCATATTCTAATATAAATATCTTAAAGATATATTAATAAAATACGGCTTTATAGTCTACCTATATAACGAAAGCGTCTTTATAAATAAAAACTTCGATATTACGTTTATATGCCACATAAACGATATAATCGCTATAAGCCTTAATAATAAAGCCATCTACGCCCTCGTAAATAAATTAAAGGACTCTATCGACCTAGATTTTCAAAGAGAATTGGAGAATTTCCTAGGACAAGACATCTTTATTAATAGAAATATTAAAACGCTGATTATTAACCAAAAGCGATATATAAAAAAAATCCTATAGCGATTTAATATAATTAACAAACCGGGGCTATACCCACAATTTATACCTTATATACCTAAATTTAAATTGATGCCGGCGACCCCCGGTATAACCACCCCTTAAAAAATATAAGCCTTCTAAAAAGAAATTAGCTCTTTATTATACTTAGGTCTTAAAACGAGGATAAATATCACCTTCTCTATAAATCGCTTAGCCCGATATATAGCAAACCTTAAGCTAATATATTAAAAGGAGTTAAATAAGCTATAGGGCTATATACTAAAGTTTCTATCTGTAAGCAAGATATATAAATACACTAATAATATCACGGTTCTGATCCAGCCATTGTGCTGACTAAACACCCACACACGCCTACAGCCGTCTGCGGCTCCACACACACTTAGACGTCTTCTCTTCCTCCTTCATAGACAAATCCATATACATCCACCGTACTAGCTTTGGCCCGTGATAGTTGGATTTGTCTATGAAGGAGGAAGAGAAGACGTCTAAGTGTGTGTGGAGCCGCAGACGGCTGTAGGCGTGTGTGGGTGTTTAGTCAGCACAATGGCTGGATCAGAACCGTGATAATTGGAGATATAGCTTAGCGAGTATCTTTTTTTATATATTTATTAACTGATAAGTTTAATGCCTTAGGTAATGGATTATTTCGATATTTAGATAATAAAGCCCGCTGCGTTTACGGTTTTTAGCGATAATAGAGTTATTTGCTTTATTATATAAGGTGATATTATCACTATCGAATAAAGCCTTTATATAATTACTAATCGTATCCATCCTAATTAAATTAAGATCTATATTTAGCATGAAATAAGCTTCTTTAATAATAATAATGTGTTTCGTATTCCTAAAAGCAAAAGATAAGCTAATTTGGCCTTTAATTTAGGCTATAATATGGGATTGCTTGCCCCAGTTAATTATCGTTTTTATATATTTCGTATTATATAAATAAGATGGATTAGAGATAATTAGAATATTTGCGCTAATATCTAATATTATTTTTATTATATCTATATAATCTGCTTTCCTCTTCCTACTTATAATGAATATATTGATTATTCGAATGGTTAAAAGAGTAAAGTTAGTTATAATATAGTTATAGTTATTAAGCTTTATATTTAAATCTTTAAAAAGACTTATTTATTTATCTATAAAGGTATTTTCATTAAAAGTATTTCTAATGAAGCTTAAAGCTTTTATTTCGAAAGAGCTTATAAAGTCGTCGTCCTTCGTATTAGCCGGCGCTATCCCGGCTAAAGCCGGTTAAGCCGGAGATGCAATTAGAATTATTCCGGTTTATCCCGGAGCGGTATTATAGCTAATTAGATTAGCGGCCTTTACTTATTAATATGTAATGCCGAATTACTTAATTCGGTAGGTAATATCTAATTGTTTCTCGTTATTTAAATTAGACGAGCCGCTTAATAAATCAATCCCCCCGTTTTCGAATGCCTTAGCGATTAATATTATAACCTAAGCTTCTTTTTTGCCGAGGGCAGAGATCTTGGATTTATTAGCTTTGTTAATAATCTTAGGTTTCCCCCTTTTTTTATCTTTAATCCGGCGGTTTTATTAATACGCTAGAGTAAAATCTAAGTGGGCGAATTAGCAGGTTTTTTTACCATAGCCCTTTTTATTATATTTTGGGTAATTAGCGGTTAAATCGGTTTTATTAGTAAAGTTTAGCTTCTTATCTTAAGCCTCTTTTATATGAGAAACGTCGACTAAATTAGTTATAAGCGTTTTAAATATATATACGTTTAAATTATAGCGGAATGCTTTAATAACGGTGCCGGTTTAGCCTTTATATTAAGGCTTCTTATCGACTTTATATATTAGCGTATTTAGCTAAAGATTTTCGAAGATATTCTTTATAACTTTAAATATATTAATATTAATTATATAGTTATTGAGGTATTTGTTGTTAGACCGTGTAGTGCACTTGAATACGTGATAACTAGGCTTTTGGCTCAGAGGTATCGGTGTATTCGTTGTGGTCGCTGTTGTGTGTGGCTAAGTTCAGCCGTCTGGCAGAGGACTGCCAGACGTCTACTGTAGCCAACTGGGCTTAGTCAGCCTAGTGCTGCTGCCCGCGTGCAGGGCTAACCCCTGTACGCTTACACCAGCCCAACTGGGCTGGCAACTGGCGATGAACCAACACTGGCACCTCTTTAAGAGGTTGTGGCTATTCGATCGTGGTTCATCCCGGTCACAATCCCTTGCCTCTGATTGGTCCAATCCTGCTATTCCATGTCCGTAGACACCGTACACGAAAAGCCTGTGTACACCCAACAGTCGTACTCAAAGACTTGCGTATGCTTTTGGGGCCGTATACAGATATGCCGTATACGCCTAGATCTCCCGAATCCTGTCCCCTGATTGGCCACATCAGTCCCACTGGTCCGTCTCCTCCTGCCGTGGCTCACTCCCTGGCGCCTCTTCCTTTTCTGGCGGTGACTCGCCCCTCCGGATGGAGCCCTGCATGCGCAACTTGAGCGTGTTGCTGTCTATCAGACGCGTCAGGGCGCCGTTGGACTTCGCCTTTGTCATAGCGTCCGCGGGGTTGTCCTCTCCGTGGATCCACCTCACCTCGTCGATCTCTCGGTTCTCATACGCGTCGCGGAGAGCCATAATGTCCACCATCAGGCGTTTCTCACGCGTCGTGCCCAACTTGGTAATACACTCATACAAGGAGAATGAGTCTGTGCAGAGTACCAACGGAATCTCAGGGATGCCAAGTTGAACAGCGATCTTGCGCAGCGTGGTGGACAAGACAAACGCGCAGTCGAATCCTGCCGTGCAGCCGTGTACCTCCGAGTTGAGCACACTCTGCGACACGCGGCGCGCCTTCGTGCTGGAGAAGTGGATCAAGTTCGCCCTGATATCTGACGTGGAGCGGTCCTCCCGTGTGTAGCGCTCGTTGGCGAGCACGACGATGTAGCCGATCTGGGACGTCAGGTCCACATTGTTGGCAAATGAGCCGTCCGTGAAGGCCATCAGCTTGAGGTCGTGGTCCAGATCCAGAATAACGTAATTGATGCCACGTGGGATGTTGTCTTTTTGCCACTGGAGTGTAGTATTCAGCTTCTTGATCGCCGGCTCGTCAGGGTCGCGTATCTGGGCGGCCATGGAGAGCGCACAAGCTGCTTCAGGCTGGCATATCGAAGAGATGTAAGCTCCTCTTGCGCGCTCCTGGACATACTGCTGTGCTCGATCATCAGCAGTCAGATCCACCAGCTTGAGCTTCTCGCCCTGTTGCTTCTGAGTGCAGGCGATTGTTCCATCCTCCATCAGTGTCAACGTAGTGCCGTTGAAGTCCATGCTTTGGCCGACTTCCAGTCGGGAAATGGGCTTCGCCTTGATCTTGGCCGCATTGATCTGTTCGTCCTCCTCGGTGGCGAAGGCCTCGTCGCAGAGGGTAAGCGTGTCATCGGTCTGCATGCACACAATCGAGAATCCTGCGGACTCGTCTGTCGACACCAGGAGGCAGCTATCGTACGTGGATACGTCCATCTTCAGGCGTTTGATGTGATGGTTCCAGTACGTACGGAACCAGTGTGTGCCTGCTTCGATGAGTCCATACAAAGGCTTCCAGACCCAAATCACCGTGCCCTCCGGGTAGAGGTGGCGGATCTCAACGGGTAGCGTCATGAGAACCGGGCGCTGGAGCCTTGTTTCCGATTGTGTGTAAGCTTGGATCACATCCCGCATCTGTATATAGTGCTGTCGTCCGTTGCGGCCCCGGAAAATCAATGCCGGTCCGAGTGCGAGGAGCGACCTCTGAGAACACCTCTGGGTCGTAGGCGCCTGCGTAAGCAGGTGTTCCTTTGCTGAATCATTGAATCCCTGGACACACAATCGAGACTTCTCGTAGGGATCGCGCTTCACACCGCGGTACTTGATCTCGCGCACCATGCGGCTTTTGTATAAGCGCAAGTGGTCATGCTTGGCCTGATCCCATTTGACAAAGGAGATAACCTCAGTACCTGTCAGTGACGTCACCTCCGTACTGTCAGACTCGTGGAATGGTGCCCCAGGGGCCTTGATTTTGCCCTCTTTGCGAAACTTGACGGCAAGCTGGTAGTCGTCCTTCTCTTTCTTGGATAGGTACGTTGTAGGCGGGCAACAGTCGAGCAGAAACGCGTCTTCGTCGCTCGATGACGCGTCATCGAGCCGCTCGTCCAATGAGTTGTCCTTACTCGAATCGTTTGTGTGCATGGCGAAAGTGACCTTCTTCTTGTTCTTAGAGCCCGGTGGGTGGCCGCGACGTCTCAGCGGCGTCGGCGGCAGTGGAACCACGTCTGGCGTGGCCGGCGGGCGCTCGGCGGGCTTGGGCATGGGTTGCACCGGCTCCGCGGCCGGCACGGTTGCCAACGGGCCTGGAGCAGGTGCCACAGTTGTCTGGTCGCGGTGGTACTCGCGACACAAGGTCGATCTGAACACATTTGGGCCCTTAGGGAGGTCCAAAGTAACGTTCTCGCCCTCGACTGCTGCGAGTCTGTATGGGCCCTGCCACCCTGCTTTCTCCCTGAAGACCATCACCTCAGACTGCAGGGGCAGGTTGCGGATGTCCGAGGTGTCCGGTCCATTCCGCATTCTGGCACCATCCGTCACCATTCTCCTGGCTTGCATCTCTCGGAGAGCTCGCATTGCCGTGGCAACTGCGTTGGCGCGTTGGATAGTCGTGGGTGAGGGCGGCGAGTCCATGCTGACGCGTGGGTACGTGCCGAAAACGAGCAGCGTGGGCACAAGACCATCCGCGTTGGCTGTATCATTCAAAGCTTTTACCGCCATCTGCAGGATTGCCTCCTCCGAGGTACTGGCGTGAAGCTCCTCGTAGAGGATGCTGTACGCTCGGCGTAGCGGTCCGTGGTATTTCTCCACCTTTCCTACGCTCTGGTGCGCCTCTACTGGAACCTGCTTGCAAGTGATCCCCATCATCTTTGCCTCGTTCCTGAACTCTTCAGACGCGAAGTTCGTGCCTGCGTCATGTCTGATGTTGTCCGGGGGACCTACGTACGTGTCCATCCACATCTTTCTGAGGTATTCCCACGCGTGTTTGGCTGACATACTCGGCAGGAAGCTCGCCGCGTGGTAGCCCGGAGATGCATCGACAACGTGCATCACTGGCTTCCCGTCCAAGTACATGACATCAACGATTATCTCGTAGTTGAAGTTCTGGTCATCTTTGAGGTGGAACTTGAAGTGCTGGGGAGCTCCTGCGTGGCGCTGGCAGGCGTCACAGAACTTCTGGATCGTTTCCAGCATCTCGTAGCTTATGTCGTTATAGCCTGCCGCCTTCAGCGTCTTGTAGAAACGCTGGACTTGGGGGTGGCCCCAGCGGCGGTGGAGTGTTCTCAGGGTCTGCTCGGACAGAAACAGCCCTCCAGTATGCGGGTCCAGCTTTGGCTTGTCGAGGAAGAACCACGGGTGTCCCCATTTGCGAATAACGGGGATCTTCTTGGACGGGTCAAACGTGGCACTGAAGAATTTGGGCACGCCGTTGACTGCATTCACAATAGCCGTGCGTAGGGCCTCCGGGGTATCGTACGTGCCTTCGAGGGCTCGCTGGCCTTTCTCCGCCGTTGAGATGAGGATCTCGAGGTGCTCCTTCGGGGTTTTGCCAGGGTTGTCCTCGCAGACCTTGGACCACTTGAGGTTCGTGAATTCTTTGTAGTATTGCTCCTTCCTCATGTCGGTCTCAAAGTTCATCTTGAGCTTGCGGTACACCTCAGAAAACGTATCGTGCCTGCCACAGTGCTTAAGCCAGAACGCCTCCGCGTTGCCCTTGAGGATGCTCGGAAACACGGCGTGGAACTGGTTTGGCTGGATCATAACGTAATAACATTTCGTCATGAATAGTCGCACCTTCTCGTCCAGCAGGTCGTACGGGTCACCTGAGTAGTTGTTCGTCTTGTCCCAGTTCTTCACAAACTGGGTCAGTTGCTCCGGCGAGAGGTGAGCGTTCACAACGTCCATAGGGGGAATGGTGTCATAGACGTCTCCACGGACTGGCGGGGATGGTCGGGGTTTGCACTGGCCAGGACCCGGCTGACGGCCATCGCCAAAGCCGTTGCCATAGCCAACGTTGCCCGGGGGTCCACCGCCTCCGTTGCCGTTGCCGCCATTTCCAAAGTCTCCATCCCATGGTGGGTGCCGTGCTCCCACAGGGCCAGGGGCCGGGTTGGGGCCAAATCTATTACCACCGCTTCCATTCTGGTTGAATGGCGGTGCAGGCGGGTAAGCTTGCTGCTGGTTGCCGTATGGGTTTCCCGGGGGCATGTTGGCGCCTGAGCAGCAGCCATTGCCTCCGTGCTGGTCAGCCATTGGTGGTTGAGGCCCGTTATTGTAGAACCCGTTCTGCTGGCCTCCGCCAGGGCATAAAAGATTCTTTATCTGTCGACGATCTAGAGTCTGCTGCGGAGATGCTAGCGAACGGTGTCTTGATTGGAGGATCCAGCCGGGCAACAAGTACTCTGCTGATGAGTGGGGCCGATGTGAATGCGCAGGGCGGATTCTACGGCAATGCTCTCCAAGCGGCTTCATCTGAGGGCCACGACAAGATTGTTCAGATGCTTCTCGAGAAGG
This sequence comes from Ophiognomonia clavigignenti-juglandacearum, assembly GCA_003671545.1. NCBI lineage: Eukaryota > Fungi > Ascomycota > Sordariomycetes > Diaporthales > Gnomoniaceae > Ophiognomonia > Ophiognomonia clavigignenti-juglandacearum. Next base: position 70,444 of record PYFS01002412.1, on the reverse strand, counting down.
GGGCCAACGTGCATGCCCAGGGCGGATACTACGGCAATGCTCTCTATGCGGCTTGATTTCAGGTCCTTGCTCCGGGAAGGCGTTATCAATGACGCGGAGCAGCAGGGTGCTATTGAGAAAGCAGACATGGTTTGCGAACTACCCCCATATGCCATACTGTCGCACAGATGGAGCTAAGATGATGCCGGCAAGGAGAAGACTGGCTACAAGAAAATCAGTTTCTGTGCGGCACAAACAAGGCGTAATGGGCTGCGATAGTTCTGGGTGGACAGTTGCTGCATCGACAAGTTAAACCAAGCCGAACTGTCCGACGCAATCAACTCCATGTTCTGCTGGTATTAAAATGCGAAACGACTCGAGTGAGAATATGCTTAAGCTTACGATGCTGTACTCTTCGCAGTGAGAGCCTGTACCTTTCCAAACATGGTACTGTGGCTGAGTTGCCGAAGCAAGTGCTTACTGATCATTATGCACCTTGATCTGTACTATGTGGCGACCTTTATATTGTCCCTCTTGTGTTGAAATGAACTCAGTCACGTCGGGAAATCTGTCTCCGTCTTTCTTCTCTGAATACAAGAGGTGGTATGACCTGCTACAAACATGGCAAACATGAAGAAGACATACTACCTGCCACCCACTTGGGATGTCCATCCACAAGGGCCGCTCAAGCTTGGCTCCGTCCTAGCATCAACTAAGCGGCCCCTCCAGCCACTGCTCATCTGCCCCGTCACGGACATTTCGCAGCCGAAAATGTCCATTACTGGCGCCGACCCCGCACAACCACAGATCTACTACACCACGAAACAGAATATCTCGTACACCACCTCGACTCTACATACCGGCTCTGTCAACGTCTTCGTCTCCTTCATAGCGGCGGTGTTCGGCGTTGGGCCCGATATTAGCACCAAGCTGTCGAACGACAGCGTCTTAACGCTAAGATTTGCCCGTGTGGACACGCAAGAGTGGTATCCGTCGACAGCGGAACTGTGGCAGCGTGTCAAACACCCATCTGTTTCGCGCTTTCTAATGCGGTCGCTGGCGTGGAAGACGAAAAAGCTGTTTGTTGTTACGGGTGTAAAAGTGGCATACGGAGCAACAGCGGAGAGCAAGGTTGTGCGCGAGACCGGGAGCGAAGGAAAGGTTACGTTGGATCCGGGTATCGCTGGCGGTATGCCTGGCTTAGTGGAGTTAGGGACTGGACTAGGGCTACAGAAGAAGGAGACCACGGGGTTTGAATGGCAATCTGGTGCAGATGGAAAGGAGGACCCGGGGTTCGTATTTGCTTATAGGGTGCAGCGGGTTAAGATTAAGAAGAAGGATGACAAACTCGTTGAGGTCATGAGTGAGGACTATACGAGCGGTGCGGTTTACGACGATAGCGCTCCGACTGCGGATAAACCTGAGGAATATGAAATCGATGTGGACGACCCGGAGGATAATGACGTAAATGAGGATGGAGTGTTTGTTGAGGCTGGAAATGGGGATGATGGCATGTGGTTTGTACCGCCATGATACTTGCATGACTTCACACAGGAGGATGCCCACGTAGCAATGGAATAAGAAGCGATACAGAGGAGTTGAAGAGTCTTGCAAAGTTTATGGCCTACTTATACAATGGATTTCCACGTGTGGCGAATAGAGATATTATAGGGATCAAAGCAATTGCTCGTACAAGCGTAAATCAGTATTCAAACCTGCCTATCCGATACACTAAACACGAGACCAACATAGCGCTAGACCAACTTTCCATGGCCAAAGAAATAGCAAGAACAATGCTATCCAAGAGTCACTTCTTCGGATTGAGTGCCCTTTTTATATCTGCTAAAATTGAGAACTCCTCGCGATCAAAGAACCGAAACGGATCTAAGCACTGGTACCCGTCTGGGCTCTTTTGCGCTATCTTCAATAGCACTCTCCGCATGCCATCATTGCTCTCCAGCTTGCAATGGCTAGCCTCCAGTTCCCCAATCTTGAAACCACGACGCGCAAACCCCAGCACACACGCCGCCAAAGAAGCCGCGACCGGCGTCGCAAAGCTCGTCCCGGACATTCTCCTCGTGCTATCGTTCCGGCCGCCGGACAAGTTCGTTGGCCACGCGCCGTCGATATGCTCGCCAATGATGCTGAACCCGGTCACGCCCCCGCTATTCTGGTCGTCCGCTGAAGGATTGAATCGCGACGACAAGCCGTACGCGTCCCTCGAGTAGATGCATAAAACTTGCGGGTGCCACGCCGGGTAGGCGAGGCCGGCGTCATAGCCGTCGTTGGAGGCGGCCGCGAAGACGAGCACGTCGGCGTTGATGGCATCCTTAAGGGCGTCTTTGATGCACTTGATTCCGCGATCGAAGCCCAAAGAGAGGTTGATTATGGCGCAGCCCCAGATATTTGAGGCGGTGCGGATGGCCTGGAATGGAAGGGAGTCCGTAAGAGAAGCATTTCACAGTAGATTAGTGGATTAGAGATATGGGGATACACGCACATCTGCAACGTTCTCGGCCTGACTGTCAGACAGCTCACGAGTCTCCGTAACGCGCGCGATATATAATTCAACGTTGGACGTTAAATTCAATATGATACTGGCGATATGCGTCCCATGACCGAGGGAATCTTTCATGCAATTGTCTTCCCTGCCCTTGCGGCCATCCACCCAGTCGCACACTTTCTTAATCCGGTCATCGTTAACTGCAGTTATTATATCGACGTGGTCTGTATCGATGCCGGAGTCGATGATTGCAATGCGCACGCGGTGTGGGACGCTGGGCTTGAATACCTTGAGTTGTTGGAACTTAGTGATCCATTTGTCGGTCAACCTGTTTCCTGCCAGCGAGATGGACAATTCTTCATGATCCCCGAAGATTTTGTGAAGTTCGCCGGTGTTGATATGCGTAGGGAACTCGGGAGCAAAGATCGTGCTGTCGGACTCTTTCGAGATGTCATATTGGGAAGTTGCAGCTTTTGTCTTGAGACTGCTCTTTTTTAGACGTGATGATATTTGATCCTGTGTTGACTTCGCGCTGTGAGTATCGTGAGGTATTGCGCTACCCACTTCCAACTCCGCAGCCGACAACCCTGAGCCCAAGTCCATAGTAGCCGCCACTTTGTCGATATTGTCGAGCTTAATATATCCGGACCTCCCCCCGAACGAGTACTCAAGATCATCCAGCAGTGGGCCGACGATGGTGCGGAAAATGAGGCCGCGCAGCCTCTCGATATTCTTTTCTTCCGCTTCATCCGAGCCATCCTCATCCTCTTCGCCTGCGTCGAAGCTCGGACTCAAACACGTTTGGATTGCGTCACGGTAGTTGGGCCAGGGTATGGACGTCTTTTTATCCGTGAACACCTGCGATGCGTGTATCCACTTTTCCTCGAGGCTTGTCAGCGGCTCTTCAAAGCTTGAGGATGAGTCGAGCGTGCGACCAAGGTGAATCTCGAGGAGAATAATGCCAAAGCGTAAGATGGCGGGGTAGGGATGGAACGAGTCATCATCAGCATTACCCTCACCGTCTACGCCGAAAACATCGGAGCACATGAACGGTCGTATGGGGACCCTGCCGTCCTTTTTAAAGAAAAAGATGCTCTCCCCACTAAGTGCCTCGGCATTTCGACCCTTCAACCACGGCCCGTCGTATAAGTAGAACAGGGAATAGCCAAGAGTAACAGCTAGCACCAGCTTCGCCATCCCATTCAACTCGCTATCAGAGGCCAAGATGGCCGCCAGCGAGATGGATTGTGAACTTCCATTCGTTTTCAGAAAGCGGTTGAGGGTGGGACGGTGCCGCCAGATGTCTTTCTCATCAACGGTCACGTTGACACGACACTTTGTAAGAGAAGCACCCCTTTTGTTTGGGCCCAGCAGGTTGCAGAAGGACGATAGCTTCTCCGGCGTTTTGTTCCACCATTCCCGCGCCATTGAGCCCGCGAACCCGACCTTCGCTACGCCGGGTCTGGTGTGGGTAGGTGCCGGGCTGTGCGTATGTATGCGCACCTCAACCCATAGCGTGGTCTGTGTATTGGGCCCGAGTAGAAAGTCGACGAAATGTTCCTCCTCTTCAGTCATGTCCGAGTAGGTAGCCAGAGCAAGACGTGTTTGCGAACGCTCGACAAAGCCACAGGCGCCCGGCCCATGTCGGCATGCGAGAGCATAAAACACTTGGCGGACGAAGTCTGATATTCCCCACTGCGGCTGCCGTCGTCGCTTTGTGGCAGGTGGTATGGAAGGCTCGGAGCGGTCCGTGAACCGGGCATCTAGCTCGTCAATGGTTCCTGTGAGTCGGCAGAGGAGAACGGTGCGGGCGGGGGAATCGGGAAAGAAGAAGACGTAAGAAGGTCGCACATCGGTGGAATTGATTTTTGTTTGATGGCCGAGAGCGTGGGATTTGGGGTAGAAGTATGTGGCTGATTTCTAAACAACACGAGTGATTAGGACAAAGACCGGAGAGTGTCTGAAGAGGGACGAATGGGCCTACCTCGCAAGCATGCACCTCGCAAGGAGAACATTCCAATATTTCCTCGCAGACGCTCACCTCCACAGCCTCAAGTATCTTCACAGCATACTCAGCCAGATTCGCGTCCAGCCCAGCAGCTCGCATCTCACTAAACTTCAACGAGAGCAACTTCGCGGCGTACCCCAGGTACTTCAGAACATCGCGCAATGCCCTATCGTCCTTGTTCGCGTCGCGCTCTAGCACCTTACTCGCGCGCTGGATGATGGCGAGCACGGATGGCAGGAGGCCTAGGGCGGCCCGGGCCGCGGTCTGGGGATCCATGTGTTTGAATGCTGTGGAGTGAAGATAGTAGCTGCAGGTGGAAGGTACTGTACTGAAGGGTGTTGTGCCTTCAAGAGCAGATGGTCGACTGCCCGCGGACAGTATCTGCAGCATGTGAGCATTGCCAGGCGTAGAAATGGGTCGGGTTGGATTTACGAGTGCTGATTCAGCAGCAGCACAACCATGCGGCGGGGAAAGAACAGGACTCGCCCCTCCGCCACAGTCAGCTTCGGCGAGGTCGCGATCGCCTCCCTCGGCCAGCAATGCTGTGAGTGGAATAAACCTTGACTACCACTGTGCAGCTCTAGTGGCAGGACACTTCTCTATCACGGTCCCTCATGAATATGCTGCCCCCCAGCGAAGGCGTCGCGCCCAGCGAGTCTGATTCCGACCTTGACTCCGACCCTGAGACGCTCGCCCGCTCGACCATCGCGGCGAGCGCCGAAGCCTGTCGTGACCTGTTCATCCGCTGCTCTGACTTGCTGCACGGCTACAACGATGGCGGCACGCGGTGGGCTAGACTTCGCGATTTGACGGGGCGATTCAACATATGGGCTTCGAACCTGGGCGTATTCGCAGCGCTACATGCCAGCTTGGATTACCGGCTGCGCGATTTAACCGATGTGAAGAAACTGGTACTTGAGCAGGTTGAGTACATGGGGGATGGGATGGACCGATGTAAGGATACTATATCTATGTCTTTGGCGAATCGCAGCATGTTGGTTGCCTAACGGTTAATACCAAGTAATCAATGGTTTCGAGATATCTGGATCACCCGATCCCATCAACATTGCCGACCACAGGCACGATGAGATTGACGCCATCCTCGCCTCTCTATCCACGAGTCTCGACTGGCTACTCCGTCTGGCGAACATGATCCGGCGAGCCAGCTTCTTGCGGCAGAACACAAGAGCGTCCTCCTTCCCTCTCAAAGATTCAATGGGTCACGACCTTACGCCAGTGCTCAAGCAGATCTTCAGCCACTTGGTAAAGCGGGAGTTTTCTACTATTACAAAGGATCTTCATGACCGGCTAGTCTGCACGATGCTCCTGCGCCGCCGCCGCATTCTGTACCGCCGCTCCCGCCAAGGGAAGCTTGCCGTGCAGACTGCCAAGCCTGTCCCAAAGCCCGCGCTGCTTACGAACCCCGTCGGCGTCGGCGGACGCACAATACCTGAGGAGCTGACGCGCGAGCCCGAGCCCTTGTTGCCATCGGGGGTCGCGTCAACAACGCAACTCTCCGCGACGACCGTTGACCGGCAATTGTACGATCACCCGACAACGCAAAGCAGGGTCAGCGAGGCGCGCACGATCGCCATGACGAGCGGCGACATAAAAATAATTCCACCGCGACCGCGTCTTGCTCCCAATCAGCTTGAGTTCGTCTGTCCCATCTGCTGCTTTATTTTAAAGGCAAAGGACACGAGCAGCGACAACGCATGGAGCACGCACGTTAAGAAGGATCTGGATCCGTACGTCTGCGCCTTTTTCCCCTGCGCTCACGGAGCCGATATTATCGAAACGAGCGCGGAATGGGTCTCGCATGAGCAGACGCACTGTATGCGATGGCACTGCGCATCGAAATCGCACGGGCCGCAAATGTTTACGACGCAGGATGAGTTCATCGCGCATACGATGGCTCAGCATCCGGGAAAATTCAAAAAAGCGCAGCTTCCCGTTCTGGCGGAGATCTCACAGCGCCCGTTGAAGAGGATCTTTGACGCGTGCCCATTCTGCGGTGAGGCGGATTTGGAGAGGGGTCAGACCCTGGAAGACCATGTCGCACATCACTTGCAGTACCTAGCGATTCTATCACTTCCGCTATATGATGACGCCGATGACAACGACGCGAAAAGCGCGTCCAGCACCGAGTCTCGTGTCGAGGAACAGGTGGCCGCCTCTCAAACGACGCTGAAAAGTGCGGAGCACAAGATGCCATCCGCCACATTCTCGTACGACGATAATGAACCTTCGGATAATGCACGGACGGTAGATGGTACGATACCGGACATTGAGGAGCATACTTGGCGACTCGATCTTGCGCAGATATGGTGGACCATACGCATGCGCAAGACCAGGCTGATGAACGTGGGCGGTTATTTGACGGTCCCTTTCGACCGCAACGAGAACTTTGTCGGCCATGAGTCCACTCTGCGCCAAGTCCTTGAGAGGATTCCTCCAAGTGCGAACAAAAACTACTGCCAACGGACCGCCGTCGAGGGCCTTGGTGGAGTCGGCAAGACCCAGATCGCCCTCGAGGTCGCCTATTGTATTCACGAGAAATATGCCGGTTGCTCGGTCTTTTGGGTTCCCGCGGTAGATGACATTACTTTCGAGAATGCCTACCGTGAGATCGGTCAGCAGCTCATGGTTCCAGGGATTCAAGACGATAAAGCCGACGTCAAAACGCTTGTCAAATGGGCCCTCAGTGAGGAGAGCGTCGGCGACTGGCTCTTAATCATCGATAACGCCGACGACCAACACCTGCTTTTTGGCGATGTAGCTATTTCCGATCATCTGCCATCTAGCAGGAGAGGGTCCATCCTGTTCACAACAAGAAAACACGAGATTGCAGTAAGGCTAGACATTCCGGGTCAAGGCATCATAGCCGCAACGAAAATGAGCAGGAATGAATCACTCGAGTTACTTGCGAAAGGTCTACAGAAAAGCCAGACAGATGACTCCAAGAGTATGGACGCCTTGGTGGACCTTTTAGGTGATCTTCCTCTGGCTATCAAACTAGCGTCCGCGTATATGGCCGAGACAAGTATAACGGCTACCAAGTATCTCGATCTCTACCAGTCGCGGAAGCAGGACTCGATCGCATTACTTAGCAGAGACTTCGAGGACCAAAGCCGCTATAAGAGCATCAGAAACCCGATTACCAAGACATGGCTGGTTTCCTTTGAGCATATTATACGAGATGCGCCGCTCGCAGCAGAGTACCTAAAGTTCCTATGCTTCCTGGCAGAGAAAGACATTCCGGTCTTACTACTGCCGTCAGCAGATGACGAACTCCAGGGGGCCGAGGCAATTGGCACTTTAAAGGCCTATTCGTTTGTTGCCGAACGAAAGACCTCTAATTCCTTGGACATCCACCGGCTTGTCCAAGTGACTATGCGCAACTGGTTGAGTGAGAAAGGAGAGCGGGCGATATGGGTTAGGAAGGTGATCCAACGACTTGACAACATATTCCCGTGGCCGAAGCACGAGAATAGGGGAATCTGGATGGAGTATTTGCCATATGCGCAGACGGCAGTTGAGTTTCGCGATGAGTGTGATGATTAAGAAGCAAAAATGAGTCTTCTCTTCAATATAGGCAAAGGTTGTGATAGGTAGGGTAAGTATGAAGCGGCCGAGCAGATGCATCGGGAGGCATTAGCGCTGAGGGAGAAGGTACGGGGCCGAGAGCATCCCTCGACACTCGATAGTATGGATAACCTGGCCGTTGTGCTCGATAGGTAGGGCAAGTACGAGGAGGCCGAGCAGATGCACCGGGAGGCATTAGCGCTGAGGGAGAAGGTATTGGGCCGAGAGCATCCCTCAATACTTAGCAGCATGAACAACCTGGCCGTTGTGCTTGACAGCTAGGGCAAGTACGAGGAGGCCGAGTAGATGCATCGGGAGGCATTGGAGCTGAAGGAGAAGGTGTTGGGCCGAGAGCATCCCGACATATTCGACAGTATGGAAAACCTGGCCGTTGTGCTCGATAGCCAGGGCAAATATAAGGAGGCCGAGCAGATGCATCGGGAAGCATTGGAGCTGAAGGAGAAGGTGTTGGGCCGAGAGTATCCCGACATACTTAGCAGTATGAACAACCTGGCCCTTGTGCTTGATAGCTAGGGCAAGTACGAAGCGGCCGAGCAAATGCATCGGGAGGCATTAGCGTTGAGGGAGAAAGTATTGGGCCGAGAGCATCCCTCGACACTCGATAGTATGGATAACCTGGCCGTTGTGCTCGACAGCTAGGGCAAGTACAAAGCGGCCGAGCAGATGCACCGGGAGGCACTAGCGCTGAGGGAGAAGCGTCGCGTGATACTCGGGGCAAGCGCGCGATCAAAAAGGCAAGTAAGGGGCGCAACGGCGCTGTCAAATCTGTTTGTAAAATGGAGAAAAGCAAAATCCCGGTAGTAGGGCAGTCACCGAGGCTGGAAGGGCGGAAGGCGGGTTTTGAAGCAAGTTAATGTGTTGTTGGTAAGGGACCAAGCGTTTCTTGTATCCAGTGGACTTGGCACTACGAAAAGGCTGGCACGCCTGTTGAGCTTCGGTGGGCGTTGACAAGGTGGTTACGCTTTACATGGCGATTGGATATTGGGTTATGCTGCGACAATTACAGGCTTGTGAGCCTTGTGGGCTCTCAAAGAACGACCAATACACTCCAAAGGGACCAGTTTGAATAGCCTCGCTCTTTCCACGTCGGTCACCTCCTACGGCGCCAGCTATTGCGCAGAACGAGGATGATGGGGCTGTCAGCTCGCCTCATCAACCCAGTTGACTCCTTCCTCTCTGATCGATGGATACGCGTATGCTTCGAGGGCCATGTTACCGCTAAGCGCCGGGTGCACACCCCCGGGCTCGCCTCTCTCTGGGGTACATACAATGGGCAGGGGTAGAATATGTTAGCTCGGCGCTAGTGAGGCCTTCCCGTGAGAATTGTATGTGGTGAACAGTACTAGCGCCGAGCTAACATATTCTACCCCTGACTATTGTACTGTACGTGATATATCTCTCGGAGCTTCTCCTTCAAATCGACCTCCGCTTTGAATACGCAAATGACCTAGGTTTCTATGCAATCTGAAACTCAGTGGACACGGTTGCGCAGCTACTTTCTGAGTATTTAAAAGAGGTATTTTAATGGGGTCGTGAGAATGAGGCAGAGTTTTTCCTTGAGAAGATGGAGCTCCTGCATATCGTGGGCAAGAAGCGGAAACAGGGAAACCCGGCGGCAACGGTGGTGTCTGGCTGGGGGTTGCACGGCAAGGGTAGGCCTTGCAGGCCCTCGATTTAGCTTACCTAAGCAACCAGAGCTTACTTCTTTCAGTTAGTCAGGCCTGATATTCTTCTTCCTTGATTAGCGACCTTTCTTTTAATATGAACAATACTACGTTGATTCTAGCAGTGCGCAAGCCTGTTGATTCTTAGTGCTGTGGATCCATAGGAACACCAGCCTTAGTCAGCAGTCTTCACAACTATATATGTGGATCCACAAGATCCCTGCCAACTGGCTGTCACATCGCCGCACGGGCCACAGTGTAGATGCTCTTAGGGCACGCCCACACGGCGTCCCTGCAGTCCCTTCTTCTTTCCTACCCAGAGACCACACAGAGAATACAGACATTGACCATAGCCATCCGCGCCTATAGCACTGTCCCGTTCTCAGTGAGGTCCCACGTAGAACCCACAAAATCATTATTTTGTACGAGAAACCCTCAGCTCTTCGTACAACCGATCGATCACAATCTCGACCTCAAACGGCAACCACATCTCTTTCCCCCGTTGCCAGTCAATCAATCAATCAAGGCGAGAATCTTGTCAATCGGCCCCGCCGGCCTCAGCTGTCACCACCTCATCAGCTGGCGTTTGAATCCTAGACGGCCCAGAAAAGTGACGTCGAGACATACGCCACTGCAGTCAAGATGTGTGGAGATGAACCTGACCCCGTTGTCGAGATGGGCGATTTTAGCATCGAGTTTTCAAGCACCCCCGGCATCAAGAACACGAACAAGCAGGTCAAGCTCCTCGCCGCGAGCATCAACACCGCCGTCCAAACCATCCAGAAGAGGCTCGCCGAGCACGATGCCAAGCTTGACAGCGCAATTAGCATACTCACCGACATGAGGACAAGTTCGAGCTCGGGTGGGACTGATCTTACGTCCATCACCGACTCCATTGACAAGCTCGCTTTCGCGATTAACCCTATGTCCGCGAAGATTGACGCCCTGGATCACAAGATCAACGATGTCAATGCCAGAATCGACAACAAGATGGGCGACGTCAACGCCAGAATTGACGCCCTGCCCCAAGATCCCAAGAAACCCACTAGTGCTGTCAATCCAGCTTTCGCTGTTTTCAACAAGCACAACCCCCCTGTCACTCGTCTCCCAGACGGCCGCCTCAATCTCGAACTCACATACGACGATGGCACCGCCTGGGACGCCCTTGATGCTACCTAACAGGGTATCAAGGAGATGTTCCCTGAGATGATACTGCCACCCGGCCCCCCCGAGCCGAGTTCGCGTCCAAGAACAAGGTCACCTTCCCCAGGGACCTGAAGCTCACTCGGGCAGACACCACGGTCTTCGATGGCCAACCTCATTCCATACTCCAACTGGTCCAAACAATGTGTCGACGTCGAGCTTGTCGAAAGCCTTTCCGTCTGCATCCTCTACTAATTCTGCGCCTCCGAACGAGATTGTGTTTATCATTTGTTCCACTTTGTTGTCTAGGTGAAGGCTGTCATTGTGTATGCACTAGTCGCGGAGAACTTCCACCTTTATCTTCCAGTTTACCTTTTCGGCCGATTCCTGTGGTGGAATTGAATAAGATTTGCTAAGGTCTAGCTTCCCTAAATATTGGCCACGTAGTATCAGTTTCCCAGGCGCGGATGATGGAATCGAAACCAAGCGTGGAGTTTCTATATCGTTAATAAAGTTGTTGATGCCCCAGGAAAAAGAAACGTAACCTTCTTTGCGGATGCCTGCGGGTCGTCTGTATGGGTTCGACTCGTATTCGAGATGCCAGGGCGGTACCTAGGAAGGGAAATCGCTCGCGAATTCGTAGGACGGGCAGCTATCTGTAGGATGTTCAGACTGCCTTTCGCATCGATCTACGCCCGAACCACGTTTTCGAAAACGATATATGGCTCTAAAGTGTAGTCCGGGTCGATGAGGGCAAGACCCCTAGGCTGAAGTATAGCGTATAGGCTATAAATCTTGTCTAAAACGTTATTAGTGCCCAGGTCGAACGCGCTGAGTAGAATCAGTTTTAACGGATCATGCGACGATTTTCCTGTGCCGCCGGAGCCTCGAGTGAAGTCATGGTCCTTGATTTGCGTTAATTGAAGTCGAGTCTAATGAATATTTCGCTATTTACCGCCTATGTGCTTGAAGGTCTCCGATGCGTGTGATTGTTGATCTTCGCCAGTAGCTAGCAAGAGCATGAGGAATGGACGAAATGGCATACTTAAATGACCGGAGAGTAGTTGGCAGTTTGACGCGAGTAATTGCTCTTGTACCGTCCACGCTCGGTTCTACTAAGGATGGCGTAGAAGACGATTCGGGTGTGCACTACGCTCGGATTCATTATGCTCAACATGAGGAATAGTTTCTGGCTCGCCGGAAAATCAGTATTTCGAGGTCTCAAACCCAGTGTTTTGATCGTAACGCCGAAAAAGACGTTCGTTGAGAAACCTACCAGGATCAATAATCAACTGCCCGTCCTTGACCTAATCTATAAATTTATTCAAGTTTGTGTCTCGTGAGAGTATAGAGAACGACGATATTGGACTTAAAATCGAAATGAGTAGTGAGGATGTATGATTGTGGATGGCATAGTGTTTTCGCGGGGCTGTGAATGTGGAAGCGTGAGGAAGAAAACCAATCTGGAATAGAGTGGAAAAGAATGGGGAAAATGGGCCATTTATAGAACGCGTCTCCTGTTGGTTGTGACGGCTACCCCCTCCTTCAAGTAAGACTTAGTACTCTTTGGTATAATTGAAGAATTATAACGGCCGCTCATGAGCTTCGGCCGGCGCGCGAGGTCGCAGTTGGAAGCCTGGTACGAATTAGCGGAGGTATAAGGCTGGTGTACAAGACGCCGTGGCCCGCAAAAATGTCAGGATATTATTAGGGCTCATTTACATCATTCTCGTCCGTTTTTTGCTTTGTGGCGGGGGGCCTGCTGGGAGTATCGTGGATCTTGCGGCTGGGGAGGCAGCTTTATCAGGGTTAAGCCGAGTTGATCCATTACGAAGTGTTCCATTACACCGTTCGCCTATGGGTCCGAGTTCGGCATGGCATTCCCATTCATTCGGGTACGTACTTCTACGTGCGTTTTCCTTCATTTTAGCATGCTTTCGTCCACGCCTCGCTGCTCTTTCCATCTCGAAGTTCGGTACTGTAGCTACCCTACTTGTGAAACACCCCTACCTGTGAAACAGCAAAAGCAGCCCAAATGCCCCACATTCAGCATTATAGATATCGGCAAGCTATTAACGAATTAATTCTAACAAAATTCTGAAAATTGAATATAAATCTAGATTTTAATTTCTATAAAGCAGAATTTGTCTTTCTAAATTAATTTCTAAAGGGAATTAAAAGTTCTTGTTTTATCTTTTCCACCTTAACAAAAGTAGTTCGGGAAAAGTCTTGGCATTTTATTTGCATGGAGATGTTAAAGTTATTCGTTCAAACCAGAATATTCTTTTCTATAAATTAGATATAATAAAACTGTTTAATTTAGAATAAAGGATTGGTATTTAGGTGATTGAAGAAAAGTTAACTAGTTGAAAAACTTGAAATTGAAGATAATATATTGAGTGTGAATATGTTGACTTTAGTCACTTTTTGCTGTTTCATAGGTAGGGGTGTTTCACAAGTAGGGTGCCCACAATATCGCCGTATAATTCATAGTTCTACTAATATACGGGCCCTACTAGGCAATTGCGCGAAACGATGGCGAAACCGGTGTGCGTATCCTATTCCGCTATCTGCTAAGGAACCGCTTATCCTCCTTAATACCAACATATTCTCGAAGTTATACGCAACACGAAAATGTCCCTGCTGGCATATCGGTTATGAAGGCATTACCTATAGGTGGTGTATGGAAATTATGCATTTAATTGACGTATAGCTAGTCCGGAGATATATATATATAGGTGCTCAAGTAGATAGTTAAGGTCTGGTTCGGTTGTAAGGCAAAGTGCAGATGTATATCACCGATTATTATATCGTAGTTCAAAATTGAGTTGATCTGGCTAATCCGCCCGTAATGATCGTTTTGTATGTGGCAGGTCCTCCCGTTTAGTATCTTTAGCCTCCTTTTTCCAAAAATATATAATCAACACCATAATATAATAAAGCCCTGCGTTTGTGCTTTGATAGAGAAATAAAGCTGAGAAAATTGAAGGTAGGAAGAGGTAGAGGGAGGAGTAATCTATTTCTGCGGGTCTTTGTGGCTATTGTAATATTAGAATGAGGAGCCCAAAAAGGAGATTGAGGCTTTGTAAGTAAGGAATCGGCTCTATTAATTTATCAAAGTATGTAGTCCATATATCAAAAAAAACCTTGGGATTGAAGAATCCTATTAAACCAGCCCAGAGTTGATCTGTGCAGCTTGTGAGCCCAGATACTATATACCTATAATACCTAATATTGAAAGATTGCAGAGATTACTTGGGCAAGCGGGTGATTTATATGCGGCTGCACTTATTATAACCAGCCTTATAACCTCTGCTCGTATCGCCTGAATTATCATAGAGTATTGATTTTTTTTAAAGTATCTTAAGATTATATATCTTAAGCTTAGGTATTTAAAGATAAGGAAATAATAAGTGGACCTGTGTGATTTGTCGGCCTGCTATATCCAATAGCTCATGTATATATTGTGATTTTCGATTCCTAGGAAACTGTGCTCTGTGAAAGGGTATACTTTGTCTGCTATCTGCCTAAAAAACTGTATTTAATATACTAAAGAAATATCCTTATATATTACCTAAAGTTTTATCCTGCTCTTTAAGGCTTTTATTAGTAGTTTGGCCGAATAACCTTATAGCTCCTATGCTACCGGAGTCACGGGCTTAGTGCTGGTCTTGTTCGGGGCCGGGGCCCTGACTTTTGCGCCCTTTGTGATGTAAAGAAGAGCTGCGTAATATTTCAGTTGCCAATAAGATTGCGAAATTTGATACCCGTTGATTTTGGGATGCCTGTCCTTGAAGCTGCCAGGTTCTAAAGTCTTTAATGTTCCTTTACTGAGACCCTGCCCTTGAGGCCAGCGTTAATGTAACCAAGATGAGTGTGAGCAAGCTTATGAGAGCAGATCGCCGATCCAATAGCTCGAGAATGTCGGGGAGCGCTATATCGGTTGGCTGACCCTTTACACCTTTAGACTCAACGATGGCAATGCACTCAGTGTAATGAGTGGCAGACGCCTAGAGATCAACCATCGCCACCAAAGGCTATTGCCAATGTGACGCTGAAGGAGCAGAAACTTAGATCGATTGGTCAATAGGCTTCGAAGTTCTAATAGGTAGGTGTGTATGGATTGCGCAACGGAACCTTGGAGGGGCGTCAAGTGTAGAGTGCTTCTATATCAAGATGCTCTCAGCTTTATTGAGCTGCGCCTAGGCAATTTAGAGGGTCTTAGGAATCACGGTATAATTTAGGCGTAGAGCAGAGTGGTCCTATAACAATTCTGATTTCCGGTATTTGTCGAAGAGGTTGGTATCATATAATTAGCTACCTAGAACTAGTTCTAGGAAACAGTTTCCCCACCCCTC
This sequence comes from Ophiognomonia clavigignenti-juglandacearum, assembly GCA_003671545.1. Classification (NCBI taxonomy): domain Eukaryota; kingdom Fungi; phylum Ascomycota; class Sordariomycetes; order Diaporthales; family Gnomoniaceae; genus Ophiognomonia; species Ophiognomonia clavigignenti-juglandacearum. The sequence continues at coordinate 55,183 of PYFS01002412.1, read as the reverse complement.
CTTGAATTTGTTAGGAGAGCCCTGAATACTCAGGAGCAAATCCAGCTACTCGTCTACTAATTCGTATACTACCTATTTGCTGTGCTTCTATTAGCGGAGGTATATATTAGCTTCAGACGTGATTTAGAGATAGGGTATATATTTGTAAGAATTTAGTTTTTAATTAATTTTTTAGACTGCGCCTAGCGTATTCGTTGTTTATTTGGTAGTATGACGCCCGTATTACCTAAATAAGATGCGTTAGGAAGGATTGGTTTAGATCCCGCCCTCTTAAGCTCTTTAATATTTTTGTAGAGCTTATCCGCCAATCGTTTTTAAAATTCGTAGCTTTGCAGCTATGTATTACGGGTATTTCGAAGTAGGACGCGTTATCCACGGAGATAAACTCCTTTTTTATAAAAAATATCTGGATTTTCGGGACGAATTTGAAGTAATCGGCGTATGGATTATAGAACGCGTCCTTTCACGAGCTCCATTCGCTTGTCCATCGGCAATCGATTTGTAAACTAGGAGGAGCGTTCCTACGAGGCCGTTATAATAAAGATTGATTGAGGATGCCTCCTTTTATTAATTAAATGATTTAATATATAAAGATTGCGCTCGGTGAGGTTCTGCCTTATCTTGATGGGGGCCATATTGAAATTAGGGGTTGTGGTTATTCTTCGTGTGGATAAGGAGGTATAAAATCGAGCTTATTTACGAGCTTTATATTGTGTATTATGAAAGTCTGCATATGCCCGATACGCCTATAGGGAAAACGCCAAGCTATGTGACGGATCCTACGCGCTAAGTCAACTATAGATCACTGATACTTTAGTATTTAGGTATTTATAATTTCGACTAAGGTATACCTATGTCGCATGAGTACCTAGGTACCTAGTATATATTTGTAAGAATAATAGATATTAGAAGGAGATAGTCTTTAGAAAAAGGGCTTAGCAAAAAATCGCAATCCTTTATAGGCATTAATATATTATTCGAATTAAAAGCTAAAACGCTCTTTACGGTCAAATCCAACGGCCCTTTTATTTATAACCTATAGAATAACCCTTTCGCTATACGAAATGAGGTGTAATATTTCAGTAACGATAGTTTCGCCGAGAGCGTTAATTCCCGTATTCGACGCCCGGCATAGCTCTTGCTATTCCAATTTAGAACTACCTACGGTTCATTATCGATGATTCTATAAAGGACGAAGGCACTGGATTCGTCTTTGGTAATAACCCGGATTTGTATGACGTTTATATATATGGAGTCTCGCCCTTGAGTAAATAGCTCTTTGCCATAACGATCAACCACAATATTGGTGCCCCGCTCCTCAAGAATCTAGCTCGCCGGGGGATTAACGTTGCGTCGAACTCACTCGGTCGAAAACGCCTGACAATAATGAGAGCCTTGGTATTAAAAGAATACGTCGAGGTGGTCCTTCCCGATTTCGATATTGTGGTCACTGTGACCGAGCACAGTGATTATAAGGATCTTTATAAAAAGTACCGGGCGTAGTTCTATGCCCGACTCGCACGGAGCATGCTAGGCCTAGCCGCCCTCAACATTAACTCGTATTAATCGAGCGCGAAGCATTACGATAGAGATGCCTATATCCTCGGAAGGGAATTCGGCCGCGGCGTGTTTGGTGTAGTTTACCGAGCCACGTATTATAGGACCGGCGATGCTTTCGCCGTTAAAGCATTTTACAAAATTGATCTGGGGCGTCCGCTTTAAGAGGCAGCAATTTTGTAGCAGCTCCGCTATATATGTATTATCGATAGTCCTTCCACCTATATTACCAAGTCCTTTTCGAGTCATCTTCACGTAGTGTTCACAAGCTATAGGCTGATTAAGCACTAAGCCAAATATAGTTAGATACGTCGATTTCTTCTCCGCTGGTCGCAAAAGCCCTTACCTTTGGCTGGTTATGGAGTTCGTATTGGGGGCAATTCTCTCTGAGGTATAGGCATACGGCTTATTTAGCTTATTCGACACCTAGCGTGTCGCGGAGCAATTATTTCGCAGCCTCGAGTATCTTTACGTTTAATACGTTATTTATCGAGATCTTAAGCCAGCAAATATTCTCGTTGCCTAGCGAGACCCTTTGAATACCAAGGTCATAGATTTCGGATTAGCATCGGCTCGTACTTCTTCCCTTACTACGTTCTGTGGCTCCAAACCGTATTTGGCACCTGAGATTGAATACACAAGCTATAGACCCTATTCTAATAAAGTGGATTTATGGTCGGTGGGGGTCATCATCTTGGAGCTTACGGCAAGGCTTCTACAATATAAAAGTCGCCGGAGTTGGTATAGCCTATTATAAGAAAGAATAGAGCTTTTTTGCCCGGTCATAATCTACTAATTCGTTAAATCTCTGCTATAGATGGACTTTAATCAGCGTCCTTTAGCATTTTAAAGCCTTAAGGATGAATTCCTAATATTCGACCCAGTTATTTAGGGGGCACTATTACAAATCACGATTATAGACCAGCCATTCGAGATACCTACTAAGCCCTTTTCGCTATTGGCAATATTAATATAGATTTTCTTTCCCTAGGGCAGCTATAATGGCAATATACCCCTGTAAAGCAATATTGCTTTGACCCAATAGCCAAAAGACAAATATAATTTGACCGAGATCTTATTTGGCCCTGCCTAAGCTTAGGGAAATGGCATTGTATAGCTATCAAGCTCTTTACCTATAAACCCTATCTCTATCTCTATTGCTAGCCTGTCGTAATCGATATAGCTAAACGCACCTCAGAATAATATAGAGATAATTCCCTTTTTTCAGAATATGCCCAAAATATCTTTTCCTATCTTTTAGATATTAAAATATAAAGGCTATTCTATTTGTTATATGGTAGACAAAGGTTTGGTCAATTTGACCTATATTCTGAACATATATAAAGCTAAGAATAAGCTCTAAAAAGCTCTATATTATTTCAAAAGTATGGATAAAGTGCTTATTAAAGGCGGGCGGGGATAACGCCAAGGCATATATATATCCTTCGACAATGCTCACCGAATTTTGAAATATCTATCTATAAAATTAAGAGCTCTGCAGAGCCTTTTAGAGCAAACGGCAATTCACTTATACAAAACAATATAATTAAGATTTTAGGAATAAGGTCACTTTTTTAGTTTTCTTGCTTATATATATTAAAGAATAATTACGAATTTAAATATTATATTTCATGCCCGGTAATATTAACTAATTTCTAATGGAGGAAGTTGGCTAGGACGCCTGGCCGTATTAGCTCGAAAAGTACGTTAGGCATTCTGCGTAGGAGCAGACGTTTTGCTTAGCTGTCTCCGGAATTTTAAGAATGGAAACCGAGGCTGTAGAGGCACAGGGTTTATCCTTAGCTATGGATAGTATATTGAGTATGGTCTGATGTTTCTGTATGGCGAGGGCTATTCGCATCTCAGAACCTAGCTATAAATGCAATTATGTGGTGGCATTTGCGTAAGAAGCATAATGTATAAGCGCATGACACCTCCGTTTGCTCCGGCTAGATAAGGGAGGCGTAGATAGATGCCGATCGCCGATCGAGGATGCCCATCTAATATTATATGTTCATAGCTCATGAGATAAAGTCGGACTATATTATGTTAAGCCACTAGGCCATATCGCCTGGCATGGCACCTTTTCAGGATGCCGTTTACGTGGCGTGATGATCAACCGTATGCCACGGAAAGCTCCCAGATTTGGTCTGTTATCGTATAGAGATATCGGGTCAAAAGATTATATAAGGAGGAGTCTATACGAATCATTATTCCTTTAAGCTCTAAGCTTTGCGGCTATTATTATACCGCCGCGACTTAATAAAGCGATAGATCCTTAGTCTGCCTCTATATTAAGCTTAATATAATATAATAGGCATTAGCGGCTTAGATTCGTTATAATCACCCCGGTCCCCGGGCTACACATTGCTTAAATAAGCTAATATCTAGAGTAATAAAGATTATAAAAGATATAAAGGGTAAGGTCGATCCCGAAGCAAAGCAATTATATAAGATTATAAATATTATTCTACCGAAGACGCATTAAAGAATATATAAAACTAAGCCATTCGGAGCCTCGCGGCGTAAATACGTAAGAACGGCTTTAAGAAGGTTTTTATAAGCGCGAATGTATTTAATACCGACGGCGACCTTTGCCTCTATAAATACCATCTACGAGCTCTCTCCCCAAATGCCAATATCGAAGATCTCTAAATCGTATACTATACCAAAAATACAATCTTCTATAATGTAAAGCCTAAAGAAATCTTATTTTAACGTAAAGAAACGCTCCTAATCCTTAAATTTAACGTAAAAATCGCGAAGCGCGATATTATCTCTATCAATCACATCGCTAACCAGCTAAGCCATTAGATTAATATAAGCGATAAAAACTAAGGCATTATATACGCCTACCCGAAAATCTATCACTTCCTAGCGAGGTCTGAGTGTGTTCGAGCCGATTAAACTATATATCAGCCTCTATTTCCCTTAGAAAGAGCCTCATGATATTTACTTGGTTTATTTTCGGTGCGCATTTATTCGGGAAACGCCGCGCCGAAAAACGATAATTAGGCGACTTGCTAGCACTCAAGCTATCCCATCTTCCACGTTAGTATAGGAGATAAAAGCTGATTTAGCTTAATAATAGATAAGTCCGAAAAAAAGGATAATAAAAGGGTTAGTGACGCCCCTTATACATCGTCCTTTTCGAAGTAATGATAAAGCATTTTGGGTTTAATGACCTAAATTGCAAAAGCTAAGAGACGAAAAGATTATCGGGCTGACTAAAGACAATTTAATATATACCAAATCGTCATAAGAACAAAGACGATTTTATATTCTATAAAAAAGCTAACGTATAGGCGCTATATTAATTACGTTAATATTAAAGACTTTTTTTTAAAACTCTGCCAAAGTAGCACAGAGTTGCCTATTACCTCACCACTTTTTCCACTTACTTAAAGCATATTTATACTAAAGCCGTATTCTAAATTAGTAAAAAGGAGGCTGGTCCTTCGGCGCGATAATACTACCCAATAGCTAAACCCCACGTCGAAGCAAACGGCTTAATAGCTCCGACAAATTTGAATCCGGGCTTTCTGAACGCGGCCGGAAACCTTAAAAGCGCCATTTTCCAAATAGGCGGCTAAAGAAATAGTAGAAACGCCTTTATATGCTATATTTCAAGTAGGCAGCCCATATATTTAGGCCATATTCCCGGCCGCCTAAAAAAAGATTGCCACTTTGTAAATAAGCGGTTAGATAATAGAAGGATATATTCATATATTTTAAATAGGCAGCCGAAGCCTAGATACGAATAGGCCTTATGCCGGGCCTTAAACCGCCACTTTCAAAATAGCTAAAGTGCTTAGCGGGCCTAGTGAATTATGCCTTGCGTAGCATCTAGACGATAGGCAACCTACGATTGGTAACGTAGAATATACGATGCTATATTTCATCTTTTCAATTGTATCCCGCCGCCAACTATCGCTATCTACGGGTTATCACCGCTTATTTAGGAAAAGGGTGGCATTCCTTCGATTATTTGACCAAGAGGTGAATTAATATAAACGCTCCTATTATAACGTGGGGCAGATTGTAATATAGCAATTGGCTCTCTAAGGTGGCAGCCAACGGTTATAGGATATAGACCTTAAATTTTATTTGCTTTCCAGGCCCTATAGACGAATAGCCACGATAATAATAAATATATGCTGTTATTTCGAGTATTATTTCGGGTATTCGCGAAAAGTCTGCTTGTTCTATGATTATTGGCTTTCGGGATATTATAGCGGGCGAATATAAGAAATAGCCGCTCTTTTTAACCCCGGTTAAGCAAGTTTTGGCCCTCGCGTATCTTCTATTATCATATAATGGCAGTTTGCTTTAATATGTTCGTCAACCTTTATATTTCTCCGAAGGTGAATATATCTATAGATTCGTCCTATATATTCATTTCTGATTATATTCGTACTCCCGATGCTAAGGTCGCCCAAGAAGAGGGCCTTTTATCCTCCGATTTAGTTCCCGGTCGTTATAAAGTGATGCCCAATAAATTAAACCTACGTGCACCTATTCCAAAGGCTATAAGCTGATTATACCAGATATTCGGGCACTATAACGGCCAAAATGGTTAGCGCCCTTTAATTCCGCTTGTCGTAGGGCGCTGTATAGTCTGTAAAATCTGTATCTTCTTAAAATACAAACTGAACGTTAATGGTAATAGATATCCGAATACTGCAACGGCTAAAGTGGTATACGATTCGAATAGAGCTATATGATGGCCGCCCGTATTTTTTGGTATACTCATTATTGGTCGTTTGGTATATAGCCGATATTATCGTAAAGGATAAACTAGCCTTCAGCAGATTCTATGCCATTTTCGATAACTAGCTTAGCTTTTTCCGAAGATGTGAAACGGTCGAATATTTAGGATAAAGCGTCTTTTTTTATCCACCTTTACTGATTCCTAGTTATCTCAGAATTGCCCGTATTTATAATATGAAGTTATAATATAGTAATTAGGTAGTTATCTTGCGAATTAAAATGCTAATCAATTTAATAAAGCTAGCTAGCATTCCCGATATAAGCCGCGAGGTTAATTAATGGCTTATCTTACGCTATCTAGTATATAGGCCGCGGGATCTAGCGCCCCTGCATTAATATTAAAATGGTATTCCGTAGCGCAATAATAAATATAGCTAAAGGAAATATATATTAAATTTCTCTTTATCTCTTAGGAACCGATTACTAAAGTTTATTATATCCCATTAATACATTATCTTTACTTTTCCTAATAGGCCCCCAAAGCCTGAATTATAATCTGTAATCCCTTAAGGCTTTAGAATATACATATGCTAGTAGCGATAATCCCTTACAATCGAAACACCTAATACCTCCGTAGATTTTAGCAACGCCAAAATTATAGGCAAATGGATTATCGGTATAAGATAGAAAATTCATTAGCGCAATTGCTTTATTTGGGTATATGAAGCTATAAAAATAGATAACCCGGTAGCTAAGCACGAGGCGTACGACGGATAGGCCACAATACCATAGGGAATCGAGATTTATATTGGAGGCAAGGATAGATGGGTGAAGGTGTAATTGATAAAGCTAGTCAGTCAAATAATATATCCCTTAATAACGCACCCTCTTTTAATCGTAGGACGGCGTATATTTCGGCGAATAAATCTGCCGCATTATTGATTCCTATTAAAACGCCCTTGGTATACTCTCGGCCCTCTTTAATATCTCTTTAGCAATCTTTCGTTATATAGATGGCGCTCGATATTACGGCGCCGAAGAAAAAGGGCAGAGTATCAAGACGGCACCCTTGTAAAACGAGGCGAGGCTTAGGCGTAACCACATATCCTCCCGGCAAATAAAGATATCGAGATTTATCCTTAATCTCGAAATATACCTTAAATAATTCTTATACGATATATTCGATCTTTAAGCTAATCACTTTAACCTTTATGATATATTCTAAGAAATCGTTGTAAAAAAGTATTATCGATATAGCCGCAACAACGTTATAATTTAACCTTATATTTCTTTTAATCGCGCCGGCAAAATAGATCGGGAATAATTATATATATTTAGAAATAAAGGCGTTTATGATTATATATTTAATCTCAAGGAAGGGCTCGCATATCGAAAGGTTCGGCCGGTCGAATATTCGAAGTAATAGCGTATATATAAGATCGGGGCTATTTGCCTCGATTATATCGGCTATATTAACTATATCGGCTAGGGAATTATCCACGCTATTTTGTCTTCTTTAACGGCTTCGCCGGGCGTATTAAGTTATCGTTTCGAATATACGCTCGATATATACGCGGTCGTTTTCTAAGGTTATAGCTAATTGTTTTATAATAGCTTGCCGGGTATCGATAGATTATGTCTCGATTCGAGCAACGAGATATTGACGCTTGCCCCTCCCAATAATATGGCCCGTATTATTTACGGATCTTTTGGTAAACGCATAAGCGACCTAGGCAGAAGGGCCGCCGCAATCGAGGAAGATATGCTTGGTCGAGTAAGGATCGGCGATTGTAACGGTTTATATTCCGTAAACGAAATTTCGTAATAATTTCTAACGGTTTTTCGTAGCTTAGACCAATAGGTTGATATCCTCAAAATCTAATCCGGGTGCTATTGCGCAAATGATATAGCTATAACGACCGTGCTAGCTAATATTTTAGAAATTCGAATAAGGGCAAGATAATGATTAAATCCAATTTTACTGATTACTAGCACTTTAATATATATGTTTCTTCGGTGCCGCCATACCTTTAGGAACTCCGTAAACCTTTTTTCCCCGTATATGCCATTTATAAATTTGATTTCTACTGCAAAATAGATCTAAATCAATGATGAATCCTATTTATTTTAGAATAGATATCTATTATCTTTATGGTTGGCTTAGATGCCTGCGTGCTAAATCCTAGATTTCGATGTGTCTTACGCTCAAGAGCCTCTTTGGCCTAGATACGAAATCCCTTTATTTGCTGGATATCCTTACCGAGGGCATTCGGAGTCTTTAACCGCATTTCGTCGATAAAGTCGAGGTTCTCATTGAGAATCTGGAAGATTGCCGTTCTTTATCCTTTATTGCGAACGGCAATAGTAAGCAAAGCTCATTTTCGAAAAACAGGAAATTAGATATAGTAGACGGAAAAATAGTGGTAAAAAGGTGGCGGTCGAGATATGCCTTGGTATATAGCGTTACCATACGTTAGGTTGTGCCGGTTTCTAATTTCTAATATCCTATTTTCTCAATATATATCAACTTTTAAGGTATTTCATAAACGCCTATCAATTATAAATGCCGCAAGCTTTAATAATATTCAAAATAGATAAATTGATAGCTAATATAAACAACACCTTTTTTATAATAAAATCTAACGACAAAATTCGGCCTTAATATTATTATAAAGAATATATATCTCGTATTTACGGTCTTTATAGCCCACTATGCCTTAGCTGCTTTTTGCGGCATATCGAGCCCGCCTCGAGAGATTGGAGATTTAGAAATCATACCTACGCGCGGCTGTAATAATAACGGCTAATATTACACTCGCACTAACGGTATCGAAACGCTATATATATATCAGGGGGGATATATAGTCGACAACATCGGTCAATCTAGATGTAATAACGGCGTCCTCGAATCGAACCCCGTCACCACGGTCACGGTCACCGTTCCGGCCCCCACCTCGATGGTCTAAAATTTGCGGCGAATTTAGCAGAATTAGGGCCGAAGTCTTATAGTTCACGGTGAGCGTAGCGGGGATGATGGGCGGTGGCCCTTAGCGGGTTATCTGGCTATACGTATATAGTACAATAATATATACCAGATCATCTGCGCATTAATACTTTTACTCAAAATATATCATTCCCTATTATCTAATGCCTCCCCACTCTTAAGCAAACCCGGAACCCATGCATACCGCCAATAAACAAAACCTCACTTACAAATCGCCAATATAGCTATATATGCATCGCTACTATTTTCAACATCGCCTATTGGCTATAGCCGTCGCCACTTTACCTAAATACTCCGCACTTTATACGCCCAGGTGACCACACCATTAATTAGCAAACACACCTCTTTATCTAAGAATTATATAGGCAACCCTGCCTATAGTAGACTATACCTCCCTATGCCTGCTATTAGATAATATATAATACCGCTCTGGCTCCTTTCAACTTGCGCCTATATAGCATTTTGGTATCTTTGATCTAATAATGCCTTTTATACTATAAGAACTTGCATTCATAAGCCAGGTCAGCCTTAGTTGGATATACGGCGGTGCCTCAACTCTCGCTAAAGCATAGTGGTTTCCGGTTTTCAAAAAGGTGGCCGCCCGCACACTACTAGGCTAAAGACCAATATAATTGGGCAATTTAATTCATAAAGAAGATAATATAAATAGGCTTTTACTTACAAAAGAAGATATAAGAGCTATTTTCTTTTCCTGCATTTACTCATCAATCATAGACATTAACGTTATTACGCGCCTTTACCTAATTGGTAGTGATAGGGAAACGATTCGGAAAATGCGAGTAAGCGCATATTGCGAATTGGCGCCGCCTTACTCTATTACCTAACCCGCGACCGGGTTATTGGTATATGCTTTTATCCTTAGATTTAATCGTCTACCCCAAAGTATCCGTGGCTTTGTGTTTGGGCGCGACAGCATAATCTACGATTATATACTCCTAGATTTTCGGGGAGTGGGCAATACATACTTCGTTATTATTTACGACGATTCTTACCGCTTAGTGCTCGAGGATTTCTCTAGCGTAGGAACCATAATTATATACGATAGCGATGCCGGGATTCGTTGTAATAGGTTTGTATAGATTATCGGAAAGGATAGTTTTATTTCGGATAAACGTATCATTATCGACGCTAGCACCGTACGGTTTAAGGTAGTTATTCTAGATTACGTTTATCTTATAAACGCTTATAATAAAGGTCGAGCCGATATGGTAGCTAACCGCGTTGCATTTAGATCTCTACCCCGGATATATTTATCTCAACCGCTTTATGTCAAGCTATATCTAGGAGAGGGAATGTATGGCATTATCTATCGAATCTGGAATGTGACGATTGGCGAGTTGTATGCCGAAAAGATTATAAAGCGCGTAGCTTTAAGGGTTATTAATCTACGCGAGGCTCTTTTTAAGGAAATCCGTACTATAAGAAATATGATTTATATAAATATCCTCTATAATTACGCCAAAATATTAATTAACCAGATCAGCTATATATCACCTAATATATCGGTTATATAGAATCTCCGATTATAGCGCTTTATTTCGAATTTGCCTATGGCGGTAGCTTATTCGAATATCGATATCTTTTATATGACGAGATCAAATAGATCATTAGTTAGCTCCTATTTACGCTAGCCTACTTTTACGGATAATATTTAATATATCGAAATATTAAAATTAATAATATTCTCGTTCGTTATTAGGGCGCCGGCGCGATAGATATGATATTTAGTGATTTCGGTATTTCGTTAGATGATGCGCGTTTTCGAACGAATTGCGGTAGCCTATTATATAAAATACCCGAATTGTATTGACGCCGGTCGCCGGGTTATATAAACGCTATCGATATCTAATCTCTCGGTATCGTTTATTTTGAAATTTCCGCGCAATTGCTTAAATGGCGGAGCTATTACGAGTATGATAATCTGAGGTAATATAACGAATTCGTTATTTAGGTTTAGGGTCTGCTATGGGCATTACCCGTCGTAAGGCTGATGCTCGTAGGTGATTTAGAGGCTCGAGCCTCGGCGTAACAATATTTAGAATATCATAAGCCTTAGATAATTGCCAATTGGTATGATAACCGTATCCTAACTTCGAGCATGGTTATAGAGAATATAGAGAATATAGTAGGGCTAGGCATTAGAAATAATTTTTTATCGTTTGCTAAGCAAAAGGTACACCGAACCGAACATTCTTTTGCTCTATCGTTTTCGACGAAACCTCTAACCATTCCGATAAGTTACCAATATTAGATAAAAAAATAGGGCATTTATATAGATATCACTTATAACCGTGGGTCGAGCATATCTATTAAACTATCAAAATTATTATATATTTAGTTTATAAAAAATTATAAAGCGCTATATCGATCTAAAGAGATAATTTTAGCTATAACCTATATATACATTCTCCCCAAATTCCCCAAATTCTATTTATAAATTTAAACCCTAATCGTACTCTTCTAAGTAAATATCCTTTCGTCAACTTTGGCAATCTTCATCGCTTTAATAAAGATTTCTTTCTAACCAATATAGCACGTCTTGCTAAATAGCTTATTAAGCATTTTACCTTAGGCCCGTTTTGGGACATTCATTAATCTCGCCCGGCCTTTCTGCAAATATATAATACGCAACTTCTCGGGCAGCTAAACGCAAGGCCGTATAGCGATCCTTATTTATATAGTATATTCTGGTTTGACTCTCTATAGATATGGCGTAGGAGGCCGGAAACGTTGGTCTGATCTATTACGTAGCTTAAATAAAGGAGGCCTGCCTTTACGCGGTTTACGAGCGAGATTTTTAAAAAAATCTATTGCAAAATAACAAAGCCCCATATTATCGAAGCCTAAGCTAAAAGGATAATAAATAAGGAGAACATAATTAATTATAATACGAAGATATTTAGAGATTAAAGGTTTATTTATATATCGGAGAATAATTAGATTTTTATAATTATCAATATTAACGATAAATCAGATTATAAAAATAATTCTTAGTTTTTAAAAACCCGAAATAGAATTATCTTAATCGTTTATTATTAACGAAAAACTGTAAATAAGAGTCTTTATTATATATACCCGCTTTCTACCTATTATAAAATCCTTTCCTCGTATAACGGGCAACGGCTTATTTATTAACGCTAGCTTATTCGCCTTCGCCTCCGCCCCTGTAACCTTTCGGATATATACTAGCTTAACCCTTCTTACGCGAATGCCGCGAATCTGCTAATATACTACGCGCATAACCGATTTACGGGCAATTACAATCTTTCGCAACATCGGATCCGGTATTAGCTATATGGTTGTCTGTGGTACGGTGCCTAGTTGGAATTCAAGCTCCTTAAAAATAATTATAATAGCACAGCTGCGACGAATTACAGCTCTTATTTATTAAATAAACGCTCTAGTCCCATAGGCTAAGATAATATTGTTAATAAATAGATAATTTAACCTAAAAATCATAGCGTATACCGATTATAATGCTTCCGTTTAGCATCCTATTCGACTCCTTCGTAATAAGCCCGGAGAGAAAATTAGAATATTGCTTTAGACCGATCTTATATTCTATCCAAACCCTTCCCTGTAGCATATACACCCTAGGCTTAAAATCATCAGGATATAACACCTATATTATCAAAAAGCTCTATCTAAATATTAATATAAATAATCAGATGGCAGAAATCAGCATTGCCAAAGGTTCCGGCCCATTTATTTGGGCCAATTTCTTCTTTTTCTCGCTTATAATTAAGATCTCTATTTCGGCTAAAGCAGCAAAATATAACGAAGCTTATCCAATTTATTTATTATTTTATAACTTCTATATTATATCGATTTTACGTGTTTTATCGCGGTAAAGCTTTGAATATAAGCGCTATGTTTTATCTTCTTCGTCTTATTTTCGACGAAACAATATCGAAAGAGCCAAAGATAGGACTCCGGCGATGCCTTCTCTATTAGCTACCAGAATTATAAGCTCGTGCTCCCTTAAATCTAATTCTTACCCGTATAGACTATTTAACCGGATACATAGCGTTTATATGTGCCGTAGATAAGATATAAAATCTTCCGAGTAGAGTATAAGAAAGGATATATCTTGTGTCGACCTATGAAATATGGGTTTCTAAAACGCGATTGGGAGAATCCGGCTTTGGAACCTTTCGCGTATTGATATATTAGGAAAGCGTGCGTAGAAATATACGTTTAAGCGTATAGGAATGCTAAATCGGATTCGTACCTATAACCGGATAGCATGGTCGAGTATTTCGTAATTAGTGATATCTACGTAATCTTGGTAAAGTTGTCTGCCGAGCCGAAAGACCCATAATATCGCAAATAGACCCGCTGATATAATAGCAATAATAGCGGGAAAGGATGAAATACCGCTAATAATAAATATTATATAGATACCTGCTTTGTATAGAATAGCTATTAAAAGGATCAAATATCCTTATCGAAAAAGAGAGGGGCACTAACGCCGGACGAGCAAAACTGAGGTGATTATGTTGGCGACGATAAATCTAGCTGTTGCAAAGCCCGTTACCCAACCTATCTTATTGGCATAGGACCACCTTAAGCTATTATATAATAGCGCTTGAAAAGCAAAGATACGTACTAGCTCATAGTGAGCTAATTGATAGATAGGCAAAGAAACGCCAAGGTAATCTGCTTAATAATTGGTACGGCTATTTAAGAAAAGCGGGAGAAAATTTAGAATTACGAGGTTCGCAATATTCTAGCCGTTAAATGATAATAAAATATTCGTAGCCAAAAATATAAATAATATGATAGCATCGGGTACGCCTATAGTAATATTGCTCTATAAGCCCCGTGCCAATAAGATTCGGTGGCCGATCCGATAAGCGGCCTATTAGGCGACAGACCTAAGCTTATTTCGACTTTTCCGTAAAATAAGAGCAATAAAGATGCTAGCTAAAGCGATGCCGTATTAATGAAAGGCTTCTATTTTGGCATATAGATGATATCGTAGAAGCTAGGTAGATGGTTCCTTACCGATCTGCTCTTTTTTTATAGTTTTTCCCGAGATATATTTTCCTATTCTTCGTTTCGCGTTCCGCGCCGCCATTTAGAATAGGTCCAGCGTACCATATCTGATTTTCGGATAATAGACAATACGCCATAAGCGCTTTCGATTTCGAGGAAATAAATTATTTAGTTAATGATTGGTCGAATATAAAAAGAGATATAGGAAAATAAGAGGTAAGAAATTCGGGATAGTAAGTATTTCTTCGTATACGGAATTTGACCAAACTAAGAATTGCTGCCATAATACTACTAAAACCATTAAACCCTAAAATACCCGGGTTTAACCCTAAAGATAGCGAAATCATTATTTAAAGGGATCTTGCATCCCCTAAACTAATAAAGATCGGCCGCGAAATCCCGCTTATCCCTCTTATACTACGAAAAGCCCGCATAGCGCTTACGGAAATATCGCAATCCGAAGCCTTATCCTCGTCGTCGATTACGCCATAATCCTTTAGCCTAAACCGCTTCGCGTAATTAAAATATAATAAACCTCAAAATTAAACAATAAGGGCAAGCGATAATACGCCAGGCTCTCGCAGAAATTCGTTTTCAAAGAGCCGCTTAATATACTCCGCCAATCGAAATAGGACTCCAGCTCCATCGGCTGCTAATAAAGGGAAAGGCAAAGCCATAAATATGGTGCATAGCGCAGGAACGAGCATTAAAGTCGATGCGAAGACGTAGATCGAGCCAAATTTAAACATCGGGGCTTTATCGCAAATAGCCCCCGAGGTATATAGATCAACAGCAGCATCAAGCTTTAAAGTTAATTCTAAAACGTCGTCACAACTCTCGTATACAATTCAGCTAACTTTAAATACCCTAAAATCGAAAGCTACCACGGACGCCTCCTCTACGGGTATTCCACCATTCGTCGCAGCTCCGGCAGCTTCGAATACGCCGGCAAATGAAGAAGGGGTAAGCCGTTATGATTCCAGCGACCCGAGTAGAAAGGCAGAAGTCCCCGTATCCTCGGGTGCTAGCCCATTTATCGAACCTCTTGCAGGTACTTCGTCAGCATAACGCGAATCCACGCCTATAGGAGGTAGCCTTTGGTCCGATATTGAATAATATTTGCAGACGCGGGAGGGTCCGCCGCCCAAAATAACCTGCCTTTTTTGTACGAAAGAATTATTTATCGAAGGTTTGTAGAATGCGAGCGATGGTCGAGAAGCTACCTAAGTCTTGCCGTGTGGCCATATCTTTGGTGAAAAATGCATAAGATAATGGGAAGAATAATAAACCTATGTGGATAAGCTTGATGGACGAGTTAGCGCGTCGTGCCTTATATATAGGCGGTCCGCGTTATCGGGTCGTGAGCTGCCATAATAGGCGCTTTCGTCTAACAACATGGATACGCAGCAGATTTTAAGCCGTAGATAACGACCTAACACCTTAGTTAACGTTTCTAAGCCGGCCTAATAGCGATTTAGGCATTATTCGCCCGAAGACCGTATTATATAGGATGCGGATTCGTTAAAGTAGCTAAGAGAAATCCGTATATAAAGGGCATAAGAAATTTTAGGATAATTCCGATGTAAGCGCAAAGAGATTATGATCAAGGACCCAAAGACCCGTAATAACCAAGGCGATTTTACGGAATCGCGGGCCTTGGTGTTTGGGAAATTGGCCATAAAAGGGAAAATAGTTGTAGATTTATCTTCGGCAAACCCTGATTTTCCTACGTATCCTAGGCGCTATATGGTTAAGTGTATAGATTATCGGATTAAATAGGGATCCCTCTGTTTATTACAAAAGCGTGATTTAGCGAGGTTAAAAGAAATCGCTAAAAGAGAAATAGATTTGGAAGAGGGTATTAACGGTTATTGGGTTTTAAAGGTAGTCGGAGTTATTAGCTCGCCGCAATATACCACCGAAGTCCAAGCCAATCCCTTTTATATTATACTGCTCCGCTTACCTAAAGGGGATAAGTGGTATAATAAATCGGATATTTTTGTAATTTTTGGCGATCTAACGATTGATATAAAGGATTATTAGCTGCGGTTTGGGCAGAAAAGGCTAATAAAGTTACGCGTAATATATTAGCGAGAATATTTATAATAATTTGGTATATAATAAAAAGGGCTAAGCGCTTTAAGCGATTTGGATATTATACGGGCTACGGAGCAGGCTAGGCTTTTGTAATAAACGATAATGCTCGATCGCGAACGCCTTATAGCCCGGCGGCGTCTAAAGCCTTAGGTGCAAGCTAGCGCTATTAGAGATGACGGTATAAACTTTATCGAAGAAGAAGAGAAGGGGAGATCGCGAATATAACGTTTTTAAATATTTTGCTCTTAAAATCGCTAGCGACTTTATAGCGGCTATTTGCTATTTTATATTTGTATCGCTATTATTTGCTATTTGATTTGCTATACCAAACTTTCGATACGATTTTATAATTATTAAACGATCTAAGTAAAATAATAAACTCAGTATTATCACCGGAATATATCATCTCCGCCGCTACGTAGTCGAATTAAGAGAATTACTTATCTCGGTTACTAATAAAGATCTCCAGCTTACTTAATCGATCTTTACTAACTATTTTATATCAATATATTTAATAATAATCTCATTTTTATATAAAGGCGGCGGCGAAATCCAAAACCTTTATATAGTCGTTACTACGAATTTAATACGTTTATCCAATAATTTAAAGGAATCGTGACGAAACTTTTTATTTTTTATAGTATCTTAGCCCTAGGCCAGACCGGATAGCCTAGATATCGGTAATAAACGTATTAACCGTTAAGCCCTCTATCTTAATAGTAATAATCTGATTTTTACGTATAGGAGGAAGCGACGTTTTCGTAACGAAACTTTCGTATATCTGGTTAAAGCAGCTAGAGCCTTTTTATCGATAATTTATTAGAAAAATATTGTATTAGCAAAGGGTATATAGGATATAAAGGCAGAAGAAGGTGTAGGGTAGTATACCAAGTGGTTAGTTGAGATCCGAGGCTTAACGATATAAAGGGTGATATTTAATTCGCCATCGGTCAAGCCGTAGGGTGTCGCTCGCGTTATGACGGACCAATTGACCAAATGGCTAGGCCGGGTGGCTTGGAAGTCGGCTGTCAGATTAGCTTAGGCTCGCCTACGAAGGGAAGAGATTGTTGCGGGTGTCGGCGGGGACGACAGAGCCGATGCTCGCGGCCCGGCTGGAAGTGACGCGGATCGTCGCCTCCCGGGGCGCTGGCGGCGGCTGCCAAAGTTCACTGGCGAGTTATTAGCGATTTTTTTTTTGGACGCATATTCCATGGAGGTTCCTATTGTGAGAGGGGGTTTTATTGTGAGCGGCTTCTGATATAGAGATGAAGCCTATCTATGACTTCGCGATTTTGTTTTTGGGAGTGCAAAAAGATTATATCATCGTCGCAGCGGATACGTTAGCGGTACTTAGGAGTACTTGGGCAAGGGTACCTACCTAGGTACTTAGGTATTTAGTAATTGTGCCCAGCCTATTTGTGGCTGCCTTAGGCCCCGATAGCTCGTAGCCAGATCATGGCAAATTGCGGAGTATTCAACCCTTCCTCCAAATTATAACCTCTTTATAATCAACCTCTTTTGCAATCATATCTAGAAGCAAATACGACCATACTCCACTACCCCGCTATCTATCTCCTACGCCTATATTGCTTTATACCCTATTTCAACGCTATTTATCCCTAACACCGCTAGCGCCATCAAAAGAAAAAATTAAGTAGGAAATATACTATCGCTTTGTAAGCGACGGGGGTTGCCTATTATTCCTAGTCGAACGTTATAACGAGATTCGAATAACCCCGGAGTTATATTGCGATTTACTATAGCTATGGTCTAACGCTATCGAGTCATGATAGCTGCTATAATGCCAATATATTTTCTATAACCAATATGATAGTTGGCAAAATTTTCGATTGTGGCAGAAAATCCACCGCTTTCTATTTGCCGACGACGATGATGATGACGACGACGACGATCCGACGTTTCTAGATATAACGCCGTCGTAGGGTAAATCGAAGCGTAGCCCGATTAGGGCTTTTGCGGATTATGTTGAGGAAATGCGGGCATGTTTAGTACGATATTGGTTTAGGTGGTAGGGTTATATTTTTTGTAAAGATTTGGAAGAGCAGGATATATTGGGGATATAGATTGAATACTTCAATTACGGGTATATATTTTTCGAGAATGCGAAGGACTAAGCTATAAAATTATAAAAATACGCGCCGCTATAATGAAGTATTTATGTATACGTAGATGAAGTTTAATGTACGGCTTTACGTCGAATAAGATTGATTGTAAATTAATGCGAAAGACGGGTATTTTGGATATATAAGCAAGTGCTTATCCTAGCCGACCAGCTTTTAATCGATATGCGTTGCGAGAAAAGAATACGATTTGACGAATATATAACGGTTATCGATGATTATGTGAAGTCGCTGTTTAAGTACGAATTATTAGCGGGATTAGATATATATGGCAGCTCGGGTTTAGTAAAGATAGAATTATCGGTTATATTAAGAAAATATCGGGCGGTTATTTAAAGCGACGAGATAAGAATAATAAAACGGCGGAAATTATGTTAATATTCTGTAATCTATATCCTTCCCGGCAAGCCATTACTATCGATATACGTATGCCTCACTTTTTATCTACCGCTATTTCCTTAAGAAATGCTCCTTTAGTATCCGTAAATAAGGCTAATAATTCGAATTTGCTATAATGAAGAGCATACTACGTTGCCACGATACCATGCTCACCTTTAATATTAAGATCGGCTCTAATATCTAATAATAATTTGGCCGTTATAACATTATTATATATTACAGCGGCAATAAGCGCTATATCACCGTAAATATTCGGATCGTTTAAATGCAGAATTGGACCGCTGCCGTAAACGATATTATCCAACATTTCGAACTTATCTTTACCGGGCAAAGCGGCGTAAATATATAAAGCTATCTTTCTAAGATGATTAGGTTAAAAGAAATCTATACCGTACCCCGCAAGAAGCTTTATAATTTGCTATTTACTTATTTTGAAACGGTTATTCGGCGTTCGTAAAATAAAATGAAATATACTATCTTTACCGTTCCCGTCGGCATTTAATATCTTCGAAGCTATGTCCTTACTGACCAGCAGTGCCTTGATTATAGAGATATCTATTAAATAAGCTTGGTAGAGAGTTTAATAGTAATGCTCGGAGAGAGTCGCTCTAAGCTTAATAAACGAATTTATAATGTAGGTGTCGCCTTTTAAGATTGCTATAGCAAGTATAATAGAGTTATAGTCGACGGATAGAGTATCTACGAAAGTTAAGGTTGGAGAGATTAAAGGTATTAATAATATAGGTAAAGATACGGCAGATAAAACGGTTAGAGACGGCGAATTTATATTGCTGTTTGGCGTAATAGGATATAGTTGTGAAAATTTAGGGCGAATTAGGGACGGGAATAGATATTAAGATCGGGATTACAAGAAAAAGGAGCTTGGGAAAATCGTAAAATTGGTTTTTTATATTAATATACGGCTTTAGCCGCTTATGCTATTTATATAAAGCAATTAAATGGTATAAGCCTGCTATAAGAGTAAAAATACGGAAAATCGGAAACGGATAACGATTTTTATTAGATTTTAGAAGCTATAATGGCTAACGCCGCCGGTCTGGATTGTAAGATTTATGGTGGGACCCTATTATTAAATCGAGTTACTGGTAACCTTTCCCGTTTTATAGGTGGCCGGGTTATTAGTAACTTTCCAATTATTGTCTGGTTTATTAATAGCCTGGTTTATTAATAGAGCATTATTAGTAACCTGGCATTTAATAGCTTAGTCTATTAGTAGCCTGGTCTATTAATAGAAGATTACTAGTAACCTGGCATCTAATAGCCTGGTTTACTAGTAGCTTGGTCTACCAGTAGAAGATTACTAGTAATCTGGCATATAACCCGAATTACCAATAGCTTGGTTTATTAGTAGCCTGGTCTATTAGTAGAGCATTACCAGTAACCTAGCATCTAATAGCCTGGTTTACCAGTAGCCTGGTTTACTAGTAGAAGATTACCAGTAACCTTGCATCCAGTAGCCTGGTCTACCAGTAGCTTGGTCTACTAGTAGAAGATTACCAGTAACCTGGCATACAATCCGAACTACTAGTAGCCTGGTCTACTAGTAGCCTGGTCTACTAATAGAGCATTACTAGTAACATGGCATCCAGTAGCCTGGTCTACTAGTAGCCTAGTCTACCAGTAGAAGATTACCAGTAACCTGGCATCCAATAGCCTGGTCTACCAGTAGCCTGGTCTACCAGTAGAAGATTACCAGTAACCTGGCATACAACCCGAACTACTGGTACCAGTAAACCGGCTGTACGCCAGGTTACTGGTAACTTTCTACTAATAGACCGGCTTATACGCCAGCACAGACACGGAAGAAGTACCAAAGTACCTGCTTGCTGCCAACATCCCTATTTTAACGACAACTATGGCATCCCCACAATTATTTGAAATTAACACCACATACATCCCACAATACTTAATATAAAGCTTTCTTAAAAGCTTTCGGAATAAAAATAAATACCTAAATAAAGATTAGAAGTTTTTATAGTCGAAAATATAATATGGCATCTATTTACGAACATATGATTGTTGAAGCTAATAAGGTCCTACTACAATATCGCCTTTTAGCTTCGGCGTTGTCTTGGATAATCCTTGCTAGGTTCTTTATCTTACCTAGCATTTTCATTTCCTTAAAAAAGTTTGAGTTTCTCTAGAATTCCGAAGCAGGCCAAGCAATGGGAATCGTTGTGCAAAATCTTCCCTTGCTTCCTCTAGCCATTATCTGCTATCTTCTTGGTGTTGGCGGGCTGGGGTTCCTTTGGTCAAAGTACAGGAGCAATTACATTTGGCTTTTGGCCAACATTTTCATATAAGTTGGGATATTGCTACTTTTGGAACGCCATGTTCTTTATTAACTAAGACCTTCAATTAGGCCAGGGATCTTTAATAGTTTTAGTGGCCTGCTCACTCTTTTCTTGAATGTATATATAGCCTAAGACGGTATTTAGTCGCCCATAATATAGGCTATTTTGGGTATAGTGCTAGCAACATTTGTGGTTGGCTTAATAGCCTCTGGCATCTATTAGTATTGGGTGGCTCAATTGAGGAAGGCAGCAAAATCGTAACTATCCTACAAGTCCGTTACGTTTGATAAAAGCTAGTCTGGGTCTCTTTTATATTATATCGCTATTTCTTATATATATTTAAATTATAGCTATGTTTTAATTATTATTAAGGTTGGAAAGATATTTGTAAAGATTTTGGATAAAAGAATAATCGTGAACTATCCTTACTCCGAAATAAATCCGTTCTTAATAATCCTTTTCTTCTACGAGCGTAATAAACTAAGCGTAAGATCTCCGGGGATATGATATTATCGTCGTACGTATTATCTTATAGGTAACTTGGATATATAGGTTGGCGAGCGTGCAGCTTTGTTAGCATAATGAACGATCGAGGCGAGAAAGAGGTTTTGGCATTAGGCAAAGATGCCATTAGACTATATTGCTAGTGACGCGCTTACGATAGCTTTTTTAATATTTAAGGATATAGAGGCGGCTCTTTAAATAATAAAGCCAACTATTAGCATAGGCTATATATTGACCTACTGCTTTAGGAGGATTACGGTCGGGACCAAGGTGCTACGTTCGTAGCAGCGCGCTTAAAAAGCCTAGTTAGCTTAGGCTTATAGCTTGACTATAGAACTGAACATCCACTAAAATAAGGCCTATCCCGGCGATTATTTTCAAGCGAAAATAAAGATCTATATAGTATAAAAAACGAAAATACAAAATCGACCGACCTTATAACACAGATAGTGCTGCCGCTTATAACCATCGGAGCTAAAGTTAAAATATTAACCTTTATAACTATTCTATTAGGCATATTCCAAGCTCGCTTTCTCTCGATCATCGTAGCGTCCTGCGTTTAAAGATTCGATCGCTATTAGGCGGGCTCCGTTGCTTCCTCTAGCATTTTACCATTAAAGGCGTATTATATAGAATAGTGCTCGATCTCAGGCATAGCCTCCTTTATTAATTAACTTTAGCGGAGCGCTATAGCAAGAAACTGTATTAAAATCGATTATTGACTAAGAAAAGAGCATATGAAATTATTTTGGACGAATAATATATAAGGTTGGTCCGTAAATAGATTCGTAGAGAAAGTAATAGGCAAAAAAAAATATAAGCTTAAAATAAACTAAAATTTCGCGAACGGCTTATTATATCGCTGCTTTTTTATTAATTCCGTAAAAGGAGCTACGGGATTTAAGTAACGTTATAGCGTTTCGTATATCTTAAATCGAATAATCGTAGATTCAAGCTTAGGAAAGCGAAAGCCAAATTTACGAACTCCGCGGAGGAATAAAAGCAAATATTCGTTATCGACCGTAATTATCAAAGCTTTCTAACCTTTCTTACTCCGCGGGGGAATAATTAAAAACCATAGGAAAAACCGTAAAGCAGCTATAAAAACCTATCGATAAATAATATCGATATCGGGTCTATATTCAATCTCGTAGAAAATATCATCTTGATATTACAAAATATATTTCGCAAAGGACTCCTAATAGGTTATTATAGCAATATAGACCGTAACCGATTAGTAATAACGCCTTAGGTCGCTAAAGATATAGTCCCGCAAGATCCCCATACCCATAATTAAAAGCTTTTTATTCTTATGGAATATCCTAATGCTAAGAATCGAAATAACGATTTACAAAAGAATTTGCTAAAGCCTATTACGTATTATAAAATCATAAATACTAAGAAATAATTAGCCAAATGCCAATGCTTCAAGCACTCCCGTATTATCGTATCTATTTATAACGGGGGCTTATAGCTTAAATCGTTATATTATACATAGATCGATTGCATATTAGATCGTAGGATCGTTTAAGGTTATCTCGCCCCAAACATCGTAGATATGTTAAAGGTAATAAAATACTTTTTCTATAATATGAAGAGTAATATATCTTTATATATTACCGAATTAAAAGCTATTCCAAAAGCCAGCTAAAGGACGCAATTAATCTAATTTTTCAAATAATTTCTTATATCGTTCGACAGTATATAAAGCTTTTTATTTATAAACGCTTAATTTAAATCGCTATAAAGAAGCATTATAACTATCGCCTAATTATTCGTAATAACGAACCTTAAAAAACATTTCGCCGTTAAAAGGTGCCGTCTAATAATGGTATTAGTCGATCTCTTTTAGCAATAACTATTAGATATCGCTTTTAGCTAGAACGCAATATAACCGGATAGCCCACCACATATCTGGGCCGAAAAGACGGATCATAACTTCGTACCGTTAACGGGTATAGATAATTTAAAGTTTAATAAAGGGGTAGAGTTTCGGCAATAGAATTTGCTATCGTATGATATCCTTTATCGACACCGAAGATTCGCTCAATACAACTTACAATTAATTTAGAAAGATAATTACCAAGATATAATGATCTTTAAGGTAACATAATAACTTAAATAATTTTATTAATTTACTTACAACAATCTCTTATAATTCGTACCCGGAAATAAAATAAAGCTTAGTTAATTATAACTTATATATTCCTATAAAAAATTCGTTTATCGTGGGCTAGGTAAGAAAAATAGGAAATTAGAAATATATAACTAAGCCGCAAAGAAAATACGGGGGATTTTTATTATAAAAAATGCTATTAGCGGTTTCGGGAATCGTATTTTTAAATAGCCGTTTATAATCGAAATGCTACACAGCAATCTACGGGAATAAAAATACAGACTAATCCGCCCCTTTCAATATCCCTAAATAGATCGTACCGTAACTCCACTTTATAGCACCTCTAAATTCCAATATCTAATACTATATATTAGTTAGATCTTCGTCGCGGCGCACCCGGCTTAGGGAGCCATTTCTTATTAGAGCACAGCGAGATCTATAAAGATCTATAATATAGCCGCCGTATAATAATGCTTATACAGGGCGAGGTTCCTATATCATTCATAGACGGCTTTCGACGCAACAAACAACTACATCTTATCTTATTTAGATAAATCGTATTAACAAAATATACTTTATATTTATAAATAACGCTTAATAAAATCATTACTAATCTTTAGCTATATAGAATATATCTCTATCCTATCAATATCAATATATAAATATCAATTACAAAACTCGCATATCGTCTTTATACGCTAGCTTTAGCGCCGATTTATATAATAATCGTATTTGCTGAAGGGGAGTTTAAGGGGGTTGAGATAAAGGGGATCGATATTATCGTATAATTGCTCGTATCTTAGATACGCATAATCCTAACATACGGGACACCACAATACCGGCCCCGAATTATTATTTTTCGTAAACGATTAATACCTTTACCTAAATATCTAAAAAACCGAATAATAGAAAGGGTCCTAATTAATTGCAACGATGCGAAGGATTTAATTAGCAAAAATGCCGAAAACATATAGCGACGGTGCTTTAACGGTATTTTCGCTATGCTAGCAGGCTTAGAAAATAAGTATAAGGTATATAAGCAGGCGTTAGCTATATCTACGTTTGACCAAGCTTACCCCGCATTACCGGATAAGCGGATTTTTACGCTTTTACATTCCGCATACGCACAATTTTTATCGAATTTCCTACGACCTTTCAATATTATTCGAGCCAATAAGAAAATCCCGATATCATAAGAATTCCTATAATAAATTAAAATTCTGTATTAACATATAATAACCAACCGTATATTAATCCCGTCCGCGAATTGCATCGCGGCATTAACACTGGTAAAGGACATCGATCATATAGACCTGCTTGGTAAATATATTACGACTGCCAGATATTTCCTCCCGGGATCCTCATTTACTAACCTATATTAGCTTTTAAGCCGGCCGATATTTTCGAAAAGCTTTATCAATCGTACCTAAATCGCCTTAAACGGGACGCCATTTAACTAGAATTTTCCATAACGTTATAACATAACTTTACAGCCTTTACAACACAAATATACAATAAAGAATCAATACTATATGATACCCGTATATCTACTATCTAATAATAAGACAATATACAAAGGCAACACCTAGCCAGCAATCACACTATCCGATCGCTTTGCCTCTTATACCTAGCCTTACAGCCATATTGGTCTATATTAAACGGCCACCATATATACGATATCTACGTTTATTATCGCGATTCAAACCGATGCCCTCTCTATAGCTTCAAAAACGACGCTAAAATTCGCGCCAAATTACTAATAGCTAATATATAGGTCTTAGCCTTCTATAGAATAGCTGCTAATGCATTATCGATTGCCGATCTACTTAAAAAATTACGAAGCGAGCTATATAATCCTTTATACGAAAATTTCGATTTAATAATGGCGAATAGCGTTAATATCTTCTTCGTTTTAATGATCTTCTGCAAGCGAGCACCAATCGAAAAATATATCTACCATCTCCCGAATATCGAATATATCAAAAAAATACGACATTCGCTTAAATTTAGCCCGCGCCTTAAATTTCGATAAAAAAAATACTAAAGCCCGTTCGTATATATTATAATACTAAATAGCCCAGAAAATTGCCCCCGGGCCTTAGCTTATGATTTATAGCCTGGCTATAAAATCGATATATTGCTCGAATATAGCGGTAGAACTTTTGAACAAACCCAAATCACGGCCGCTATAAAGAAACTTATCGTAGCTTTCTTTTATATTAAACTAAGTCATATATTTTAATCAATCGGCGGCATATTTATTACGGTAAAATGCCGCTTTCCCGTCGGACCGGAATTAGCAAATTTGGTTATACGATTGCGATTGTATAAAGCCAAGATCGAATACGGCGGAATATACGATTAGATAAAATAAATTAACTTTTGCCCGTTAATAATCTAGGAGCGCATCCGCTTTGGACAAACCTTTAAGAAAATATTCTATTTCCGTATTCCTTTTAATAGCATAGATATCGTATATAATATTGTTTTTCGACGGCAATCTACCTTTATTATATATCGGAGATTCAGCAATTGCCTAATTAAATTTTCCGAAATAATTTCGGTTCGATCAATTAATCATATCAAATCGCAGGACAATCACGCTATAGTGGCAAAAATAAATAAGATGGAGGACCGGCTTTATGTATTTCTTATAGAATAAGCTATTATATAAGTATATTCTCTAATCGGATAGTAATAATAATATATATAATTTCTAGCTATTCTCCAATACCTTGCTCTTTTATATATTATCGTTTTCGAGGTTTAGAAAAGTGAAATAGTTGCGTGCTATCGACTTTTTATTAGGAGTGGCGGACTTATTGGATATTTCTGGCCTCGGCATAGCCGGCTCCGGCGGCGTAAGTATGGCCGGCTCCGGTTCGACGAAGGCAAAATCCGACAATAGGACGTCCGATTCCGATGATAACGAGCTATCTTCGCATCGTTTTTGCGCGTTTTGCTATACGACTGTGATATAATAGTCGGGCGTTATAAGGTTTATTGGTTTCACCGGCTTCGGCAGCTATATAGGAAAATCCATATATGATAAGTAGGCGTACAAAACGCCGTCTTTTTCGATAAAAATAGCCATACGTATATTGAATTTATCACGAATCTCATCTCCCTTTTTTATAATACCGCCTTTCCTTTGATTCTACGACTTCTTGATTAAATAAGAGTTCTTCGTTGATATATTACAAGTCGTCCGTATATAGGAAGCTGATAATATATAGGGTTATAGGGCCGGCTATAGAGCTGAAGTATCTAGGTAGGGCTATAGGGCTGTAGGGCTATAGGGCTTAAATCGGACGGCCGGGTGTAAGAATATAATATAATAAAAGAACTTTATAGTAAAGTAAATAGGAATAGATTTCAAAAATGGAATATGAGACGCAGTTTGATTGAATAAGAAAATATAGATCGAAAATCACCGAATATTTATTATTTTATATTATTTAAAATGTCTTAATTTTAGATTTCATTGTACGCAATTATTGGAAGCGCCGGCCATTTCACCGGCCAAACGCCCGGCTAGAATAATTTCTGTCTTTTATTTCTAATTCTCTATTGCTAGTAAATATATTCTAGTTTTCCGAGAAGCAATTAATATTATTTAGGCTTTGGAAGGGCATAATGTTATCAAGCTTACAATATATTATATATTCCAATATTAAATCTAAGCATTGGAATATCTTAAAGCTAATTTAGGTATTTCGCCATAATTGCCTAAGTATTTAGATTATTTCAGGATGGCTGAGCTATTAAGCCTGTTTTATAATATCTTCTATAAGGATATTTAAATGGATATAATAAGGATTGTCTTTATTGGCAAAGATCTGGATAAATCCGGTTTTAAGCCTTATATTGCTTTAATATCGATTTCTAAGCCGCCGGTAATCCTTTATGCTTTAAAATACCGATTTTATTATTAACCCGACCTTGGCATAATTCACCTTCTAGAAATCAATATCATTTTATTTGTCCTTAATAAATAATATTTTCGGATCCCGAAAATATTTTTGCGGTTATTTTCGCAATATATGTCAAGCGGCTATATTTTACCGGCCTAATTATTTAACGGGTAGTTCGAATTTCTAGGCCATTCGGTTAATGAATTTATATATGTCTACCTCCGGTTTGGTAGAATGGATATAGCTTGGGCTTTCGCAAAGCTATAATATCAAGATATATAAGTATAATATTTTATTATGATATCCGAGGCGTTACGTAATATATTCCTAACGATATTCGAGCCGGCACCGATTCTTAAATAACCTATAGTGCCAAGGTTTCCGTCGTTCGATATATATAGGACCCTTTCCAATATGCTATCTGAAATTGCCGGCAAAGCTATAGAAATAGCCTATTCGGAACGCTCTTACTTATGCCGAAGGCCTAAAATGCTATGATATGCTTTAGTATAGGTCTAGATATCTTTATTAAGAAGCCTAGCTTATATTTTAGGAGGGTTTAGCTTAGATATAGCTTATCCATAATAGCATTAGTTTTAGTCTATTATATAGCACAATGCTTAATAATATCAACATACCTGCTTTATCAATATTAGCATTCATAACACCAAGCCAGCCTTTGGTATTCCTAACTATTATATATCTTAAGCACCATTTCTTGAATTTTTGGTATAAGGCTATTAAGCTATTATATACGTTTATAAATTAGAGAGCATTATATTTAAATATCATAAGATTGCCTAAATAATTAATAGGGCCCAATATAGGCCTATTAGAACTAAGCTATATTTATTATTATTATATATATTATATTTTAACTTCATTCCTACAATATCCAAATCGATATCGATTAATTATATTGCTTATATTTGCCTTGCTCTATTAAATTTATATCGTTATTAAGCATCTCTAAAGCATCTATGATATCTCTTAAGCTTCTTCGATATAGATTTCATCATCTTAGCCAATATTATCAGCACTTTCCGAATCATTTACAATACGGAAACGCTTTTCTAATATTATAGCCATTATATCCGAGAATTTGCTATAGATACGAGGAGGGTTCTATCTTTTTTTAGTAAAGATCTAAAAGCTAAGCTTTAATTTAGGTCGCTCTCGCGTATTTCTAAAGCAAAGTTGAAGTATGGTATTAGGTATAATAAGCAGATATTGGCGATATAATATTGGGCGGTAGGATTTGGTAGAAGTTAGTTTAAGATAGAAATAAAGGATTACCTAGGTAATAAAAGGGTTAAATTAAGGTTATAAACCTTAAGTTAAAAGGAAGGTGAAAAATAATGAAAAAGGTGGGATTTGGGATAGTTAAATTAACGCAGAAGAGTTATAACCTTTTTATCAACTTATACATATACCCATTTTAAAGAAATGATATAAAGGTTCTAAGAAGCGCACCACTTTAAAGGCATCTTGGAAAGCGTTAAGAAAAAGAAATACCTAAGTAATCATTAGATTATCAATTATTAATAACATATAATAAGCTTCCTAAGGAGTTTCGGTATAATCAAAAGCAGGATTTAATAAAGATATAGAAATTATTATATAAATTATTAATAGATTAATATATTATATATATTCAGCTTTATCGGAACCATCCTAACTACCACTATAAAGACCATACCCTTTGCTATTTATTCCGATACCTTAATGCGCTTAGTAACAGCATCATTATCAGAATCGATACCTCTATCAATCTCTTTATATATACGTTTACGCAAAGGCATATATTACTTATCATCTAACTCCTCCTCTTTTCCATATATATATATATTAAACCAATCATCCTAGCTAAAGCCGAGGGTTAGATTATCGGGATAACGCTTAAAAGCGATATTACTAAATTCGGATATAACAACCGGAGATTAAGAATAATACACTAAAATATGATATAAATTCATATTTCGAATCGATAGCGGCTCGCTATCTAGAGTAAAATTGTTGATATCTAATATATTACCTAATAAAAAGGAGTTCCGGCGTCCTAAAATACGAGCTTTTATAATAGAAAGGCCCGAATCCGGTTCAAATAGCACACGGACGTTATAACGTTCCGCAATATCTTTAAAAAATCTATTAAATAAAGCGATAATACTTAGGGCAATCGTTAAGGTGATATTAACGTCGGTATATCCGGAGATATAAAAGTCGGTGGATACGGTAAGGAATATATGGTTAAGTATATCGAAGATAAAATGCTAATTATTGCCGTTAAAATAATAAAGCTAGAATTTGCTTTCGCCTACATTATAACGGGACTAAGCTTGGACCTCGCCTTTAAAATTAATACGCCTAACGTAAATAGTCTCTAGCTATATTAAAAGGAAAAAGCGGATCTAAAGGCCTTTAATTAAGCTGCCGTCCGTTACGCGAATACGATAATTTAGGAATAAAGGTATTAACGACATAATAGCAATAAAAGATAAATAATTTATAACGGGTTTATAAATTAAAGGTAAAAGGGTTGCCTAAAGGCGCCAGCGATAACCTTCTTATATAAAAGTATTTCGCCTAAGTAATAACCAAAACCGTTTCCGTCCTTACGATTAATAATCTAAAGCAATATATCTCTTGGTAAACCATGATTAATATCGACGGTTTCTTAACCCAATTATCAATCCTCTAAAGCTTTTTCGTAATCTAAACTTAACTTAAAACTAAACATAGATTTCTTAGCCAATAAACCATATTCGGCGGCTATTCTTTACCGATTATTTTTCGAAAACCAATAAATTACCGCAATACCATTATATCTCTTATGATCTTTTTAAATAAAATACCTATAGGAGCTACTTCGATATTATTAGCGCTCAATCTACTATAAACTCGGTTATTATATAAAAGGATTTTGATTTTACGGCTATAATAAAGGGCTCGCCAAATAAAGGATTTGCATATTCGAGATTGGTCGAATCTATATATCTTGCTTCGCCGTACGCCTAAACCCTTCGCGCTTAACTAACTATTAAATAGGCTATCATATTATAAATTTTCCGAATTTCCGGTTGGCAGTAAACGGCTTGTTGGAGATCTATATTTCGAGATTGGTCTTATAAATCACCTAAATCCTTATTATTTACTTCGCCGTATTTCCGGACCCCGGAATATAATATAAAATCTAAGGAAGCATACTTTATATAGCAAAGCATTTCAAAATAATATAAACAAAAATCTCTATTTTTTAATTTTAAGCTCGGCCGGCTGGTGCATACTAATTAAGAAGGACAGGATTATTTAAAGGCGTTCTCTAATTATTTTGATTAAGAAGATAGAGATCATCTAAGCGCTTTTGATTCATTCGATTTATATTTTTTGCATATTATATAATCTCCGATAAATTCCTTTTTATCCGGTCCCAATAAAACGCAAACCCCGAATTACTTTTGCTTATATCGCTATATAGCTCTATTGCCACCAATCAATTCCTTTTTAAATAAATACTCGATAAAATACGCAAAATATTATTATTAAAAAGCATTTTATTAGCAAAAGCAATATAAATTTCTTTTTATTTATATCGGCGATCTAATACGTGCTATAAATCCCCTAAAAATAAGCTAATACGCAATCTTTCCTTATACTATATAATAACTTATTTATTTTAATTTAATTTAGGGTAAAGATGATTTATAGCTTAAAGCGCTTCCTAGCCCTTTAATACCAAAACCTTAGGTACGCAATCTTTAAGCTCTACTTAAGGTGCTCTGCCTTTAGAGAATTGCGATTAATATAAAGGTTATATATTATAAGCTATATTCAATATGCATAGCAAGCATTAGACCACTTCCTTACTTAAATAATATATATATATATCTTATCAAGGAATTGAATATAAATCTCGAATATCTTACATAACCTAATATCTATACATTATAATCCAAAATTAGCGTCGATCTCGATATATAATGCTTATACAAATAGGACCAAGCTTCCGTTTAATTAGATACCGATACACTAGATCCTACTCTTATTTAACACTACTATAATATATTAAAATACTTTATACCTAAATACCTATATTTCAAATAAAACTTAATCAAATAAATGACGAATTATCAAAATAATTATATATTTTGATCTTTTAGCTCTCCCGGTCGTATATTCGAATAAACTTTTTATACTTTTAGAACTTAATCATAATCCTTTTAGCAATTTCATTTATTAAATCGTCTTTTCGCTTTAAAACCTCATTATATTCTTCGGCTTATTCTTCTTATAAATGCTTCCGTGCATTATAACCATTAAATTTGGATTCCAAATAGCTAAAGCGGCGTTATAAATCTACGTTTTTTAGCTTTAATTATTCATTCTCTTATTCTAATAGGTAAATATAAATTTCGGATAAATAAAAGGATAGGGAAATAATAGAGTTGGTAGAGGGCTTTATTAAGCTTGGCAATGCTTTGGCGTTGGGTGTTAGTGGCAAGATATTATTCGACGCCATCTTCCTAGGAACCCGGAATTCCGGAATATTGATTTAATAAATAAAAATATAAGATATTTGCTCTACTTCGATAAAAGGAATTTATATAATATACCTAACTAAATATACTTATATACCTAATAACCTATAATTTGGAAAAAAGATATCTTAAAATTGTTAACCCGAAATCTTAAATCGTTTATTAATTATTAAGATCTTTAATTAATGATCTTTTTAAGCTGGATGTATTTCGATTTATTTAATATATAAGGTAAAATCTATCGCGAAAGATCTAAGCTCCGCCTAAAGGTTATTTATATTTTAGACTATTTTTTATATATCCCGCTTTATTTTTTTATATCGATTTTATTTAATAAGCTTTTTCTCTAACTAATTAAACCTCCGCTCGTGATAAATAAATCTTAATATTTCCTTTTTTAAATAGTCTACCTTAAATAGCAGACTTTCTAACATCCTAGTTATATCAATATATTATATACCTCAAAAATAACAATAAAATAATATACCTATTATTAATATAATTATATTAGTAATTATCTAACGGAATTATAAAAATGCCTATACCGCTGCTAATGCTAACGCTTATGCCTATGTTTGTGCCAATGGTGATGATGGTGGTTAGAAAAGGTAGGCCGTAATTAAAATCAAAAAGGTCGCTCTCAAATGCCTTTATCTAAAATTCGTCATTTTGATATATAGTCGTTCGAAATATACGAGTTACGGAGAAGCTAAAGCTTTATCTGGCCGACTATCGACGGAATATATAATATTAAGAATTAATAAATTAATATAGCTTAGAAACCGGGTTTGAATTCGTAAATTCTAAAAATCTTCGGTTCTAAAAATATATACACACGCCTATAAAAACATTATATTTTCGTATATTTAAATCCTTTTTAGCGAATTTATATCCGAACCCTACCATTACTATAACCTTGCCCATATTCATTCTTTATATTACTTAACTCTACCCTTATTATATTCTATCCGTTATTAGCTCTCTTATTTAATAGTATAGCAGCTGCCGAGGCTTTCCCAAAGGTCTGCCTTAACCAACCGCCCATTGCCTTAATGGCCGGAGCTCCACTTTCTTTCGAATATTTCACCCTTATCCAATATATCTATAAATTTATATTCTCTAATCGCTCAATAGGATCGATAATCCTTTTAATACCATATACGAAGCTACGCTAATATACTCCGACAATCATTTTTTGCCCATCACTTTCGTATTTAAGCCAATTTAATATTTAAATGCTCAATTAGCTTAACTCCTAATATTTGTCGAATCTCCCAACGGGGCTGCCAAAATATTCTTATTCGTATATCTTCTATTATCCTCGGCATCAAAGCACTTACTAAACTAATATAATCGCTACGCAGGCCAATTAAACGAGATATACAATAATGGCTTTATATCTGATGGAATTAACCGGTCCGACCTTATCACCAATATATAAAAAAGACCCGTTAGCTATATCCAACCTATTTAGATCCCAAGCGTCCTATTAAAGATAGCAATAAGCGAAAAAAGCATATAAATACGCACTATCACCTCCTTCTCATAATCGAGCGTAACTAGCTTCCTACCGGATATTACTATAACACATTCGTAAATAAATCCGCCGCGCGATATAATTAACGGTAAATAATCGACGAATTCTAATACCGCAGCCTTGCCGCCTGATATTATCAATAATATCGAATAATCAACAATCTCTATCGTAACGATAACCCTACCGCTTATAACCTTAAACCCTAAACAAACGGGACTATCCAATATCGTTGATTTGCCGCCAAATATTCCGCCCACCAATAAGCCTATCAATATAACGAGCTCGCTGTTTGCTCCTTTAAGCGTATAGATAAGGGATTCCGCGGCTATAAAGCTGCCATCTAGTACCTCGATTCCTCCTTCGGGTACAGCGGCTATAATATCTAATAATGATCTGGATCCCAATAATTCGGATACGATATTCTAGATTTCGCGCTTTAAAACCTTACGCTCTAAAACCTCTATTCTTCTATCGTTACCCCTAATAATATTTACAAATACCTTAACAATATTCACCATTATAACTGCCTCTTTATACTAGATCACCTAAGCATTTAAGCAGCTAATAGCCAGCGTATCGTAAGCTATACACCTTAGAGCTCCGCCGCTCCGGTAAATCGGCGCTTGGATTCTCTTTCGAACGATACGGTTTATTCTAGATAAAGGAGATTTATAAGGCATATAAAAGTTATTATATATTGATCGCATATATATTAGGATATAGATAGCTTATTTGAAATATATGCCTTTTCCTATAGCACTTTTTCAATCTCGCCTTTATACATCTTCCGAATATTAAACGCTTCACATTTTCTTCTAATTACTCGATTATAAACTCTCTACTCATAGCTTAACAATTTGCTAAACTCTATTAGGAAATTCAAATTTAGGTTATCCATCTCTAGCAAGAAGTTGACGCATACAATATCACCAGAACTCTGCTTATATAAACTTAGATAAACGCTCGCTATTGGGATCATCAATTAATATGCTAGCAAAGTCAAGTTCAAAGTTTATAATCAAAGCTTTCTATTACCGAGGGCCGCTGCGAGTTATTAGCTAAAGAGAATAGAAGGTTAAATATAGTAATAAGACATCTGGTATATATCAATTTGCAAGGGATTTTAATCAAGCTTATGCTAATTCATAAAGATACCTAACAAACCGTTCCTATCTATCGTAATAGAATTAATAAGGCCGGTAAGATTTAGAATCTCACGCCTAAACGACTCTAAAACAGGTAGGCAGCAGCAAGACCCTTATAGAGAAATTAAGAGAGAGATACCAATAATCCTTTAAAAAATACATTTATATAGCAATATATCCCCCCTTGGAGAAAAATCAGATTTCCCTTGAAATCAATTGCTACCAAAAGGGGCGACGCATATTTAGGCAATGCCGACGCCGCAATATAACGTACCAATGGCGCTATCAATAAATAACACTAGCCTCTGCCTCTACACGGATAATCTCCTTTATCTCGTCAATATATCCACTTTACGACACCTACGCGAATTATTCTTCTTTATTATTACCTGGGTCTTAGCTAATACCCTTATTCGTTGCTATGAAATTTGCCGGCGTTACTATATAAAAGAAGGGGAAATAATTGGGTTATTAAAAATACTAAAATTAGAGATTGGCGATATAAATCAAAGGAATTATTTACAATTTCTGATGCCGGAGGCGGCCAATATAATAAACTAAAGTGAAATATATATATATAATACCTGCTAACACGATATATTATAATATATACGTAAATATCGAATTTAGCTCGTAATTGCTCGGCTCTCCTTATAATAGTCCTTCGTCGTAAGCTGAAGCTTGAGTTGAATGCTATAGCAGCTTTACGGCGTCTTTAGGCTTCCGCAGCATCTATAGCTAAAACGTATATAGGCTATATATAGTCCAAAAAAGCTGGATTATAACAATCAGGTTACCCTCACTTGGTTGGATATAAATATGTCCGCATTTATAGGAAACAAGAACGCAGGACAAGATTTTAAATAACAAATACGCGGGCGCGAAAAAAAGCATATAACCAGCGGTTCGAAAATGGAAATTTGGAAATTAGAATAAGAACGAGCGTCAAATAGCACGAAACAAAGAATTATCGCGTAAGCTAAAATAATACTTCCAAACGCTAAATCCCGTCTACCGTAAATTATACAAAAGAGTAGAAATATGAAAGCATATAACAGGTTCTCGTTAGACGATATAAAAGCGAATATAATATTTATGCGGCTAGCTTATCAAGGCGCATATACCTTTCCAAGATTGCTATATAAGCTAGCATATATAAACATATTCTTTTAATATTATTTCAATTACCCGTCGAAATCTTTCTCTTTATGATTTCTATATTATAGCCAGGCGATTTAAAGCAATTCCGATTAATATCGAGGCTTTATAATAGCATTTCTAACCCAGCTTTCATAATATATTTAATAATAGACGATATTTTTAGACGCTTTCGTATATTATAAGCTTTTCTCCGCACTTATAATCATATATAGACCAGAGAAATAACCATTATCTATATTAGTGATTGTGATAAAGGCTTTAATATAATATAATAATCCGACCGGCTTATTTTCCTCCGCTAATTACCAAAATTACGAAAACTTACCTTTTATAGCCAGGACTCTTTGACGGCCTAAGCAACTTTAGATTTAATATAAAGCATCATTACCTTAAAGGAGCTATTAATTCAAATATCCCTAATTATAATAAAGATAAGAAATACCATATATCTATCTATTAATATCTTAAAGATCGCCAATAATCGAGCATTATCTATTAAGCCTTTTACTCTATTTATTGGCTGCTTTCCCGCGCTCCGTCACCTATTACTTAGCTTCTAAGATTCGTACAGGGAAGTGATTCTAAAGGCTATAAAATAGCCGCAGCTATCGTACCTCGCGCTAGACGGTTTTCAAATTAAAGGATATAATTTCTATAACTTCTTTTACAAACACCCTAGCCTATAATAAATAATAATATAACGTATTAAATTTTTATAGCACATAGGTATTATATATTTGATATTATCTATATAATCCATACTCGTTATAATATATATTAATGAGTTTTCCGAAAACGCATGTATATACCTATGTTAATACGGATCGCATTTAACTCTCGATCGTTAGATTACGGATCTTAAGACCTTAGTGTAAAAGGACGTTAATAACAAAGATAGGTAAAGCTCTACTTTATAGCATTCTGCATACATATATCGGTATAGCGTTCTCAGCTGGAACCCAACCAAACACCAACAAACACTAACAAGCATCAACAAACACTACGGCACGAAAAAGCAATTAATCGAATATATAGATTGCGTAATTACAATAGGATCCAAAAATAACACCTCCGATCACGCTACTATACGCTCAACTCACCCTCCCTATCTCCCAGCACACCCTCCAAAACCTCCACACCCACCCAACACCCATCCGAAACAATATCGCCGAACTCCCTAATCCTCTATTAAAGAATCGAAACCATTACCATTATTAAGCAATAGAGCATTAGCCAATAAGCGGTAATTGCCTATAGCGCCGCCGGTATACCTAAACTCCGAAATCTTCATCCTTTTAGGGCCTATTGGTCGTATCACCCTATTATCGGCCAGCATAGCCTCGTTCCAACCGCGTTAAAATGCGATACCATGGATACGCTATATATAATTCCTAAAGGAGATGCGGCCCTAATCTTGATAAAAAGGAGTAGGGCTGAAGGCAGCATCGCAATCTATATAGGGGCAATAGATAATGTCCGCTATAATGATCGGTCTATATATAGCTCTCTAGTATTTAACCAACGTATCATTCCGATATATATTATTCCGTTGGATTTCGCCTATATCACCGTTACCCTATTTGCAAAATACATAAAGGTATTTAAGCTTTAGCGCTTCGTTACCTCTTTAATATAGCGACCTTAGTGGCTCGCCTTTCTTCGGTCGGCCTATTTTCTTTAGCTTACGTGGCTGTTAAACCGTTGGAAGAGGTATTTAGTATATAACACAAGAGTATATAGGTAAATGGCTTTTATCTTTAGAAATCTCGGCCGCCGAACGCTTAGGTGGACTTTTACGTTTAGGGCCGTTTTTGGTTTCTTTACGTTAACAAAGTTGATTAATGGCGGAAGCGAGTTCGATATATAGGTCGCGAATACCATCTAACGATCTAATATCGTTCGCGTATATGAAGATATTGGCCACGACGTGCCTTTCGGGGAGTTCGTATCTTAATTTTAAGGTTACGTTAGCTTTCGGTTCTTCGCTATTTAGCTAACGGGCGACCTCTTTAATATAGACCATTACGTGAAATTCTTTAATAACGGTATCCAATCTCTGATTTTTCAATCGTAGCCGTATTATATATATTAGCAATTGCAGCTTTTTATAGTCCTGATTTATAGCAATAGCGTCGTCGCTATAATGCTATTTGCCTATAAACTTAAGTTTTTGGCTTAAAGCGTTATATTCCGCTTTATATACGACAAACTATTTATCCTACTCTACTTTTTCGATCTAAACATCCGTCAATTTGATCGGCGCATTATTATACCGATATAATCGGCCTATCCGCTCTATAAGGTCGACCTATCTCTTGCTCCTAAAAATAATAGCTTGATAATCTACGCTAATATAATCAAGCATATAATACGCCACATATATAAAAGAATTGCCTTATCGATAGCCTATTGCTTTATTGCATTCTTTTATACTAAAGCCCTCTATTATTATTAATTGGGATTTGCGGAAAATATACGGTTAAGATTACTTACCGTTCAATCGCCTTCCTAAACCGCGGCGAATATCGTAAAACTCTAAAAGCTTCGCAAATCCTATAGCCCATTTTAGGCTTCGAAATAATTTGCGAATATAATCATAAAGAAATAGCTTCGTTAAGCTGACCGTCCTTCTATATTTTCCGATCTCGGTCGCGCGGAAGATAGGACGATTTAATTACTTTTATTGCCAAATAAAGCGAATATGGTTTTATTTCTCCGGAACCCGTATAGCGTAAAGCTGACCGAGGTTAATAATGCTATTAACGAATGCCTGATCTATAAGAGCGATGCCTAATATATATGCTATAAGGTTGTAAAGCAAATTAGCTTCTTCGTAAAAACCGAAGATCATACGACTATTAGCTTTAGCTTTAATATGCTCGAAGTTAACGATTAGGCCGATCCTTATATAAGAACTGCCTTCCAAAAGACGAAATATTGAAAATTCGATATGTTCGTAGCGGATATATCTAATAAAAGCGTTAGGTCGTATCGATATCGCACTAGCAATAATCAGGATCAATGCTATTTAAGCATATAAATATTTATATTATATAATATCAATATTATTGACCCAGAGATAATAAAATATTTTATCCTATCATCGATAAATAGACCCGACTTATCTTTCTTCGCTATGCTTAGATTAGTTTCGGGAACTAATTCTCCGTTTATCCACTATTCAAACAAATTTCATTAACACAAGCATCTATCTAATAATCATTTCCGGTAAACACACGAATATTATTAATATCACAAAAGATCTCGAAAATCATCCACCTAAAAGCCTTCTCAATATAAACCATACAAAAGTTATTCCAATAGCTTTTGATTATACTAGCTTTGCTAATACATAAGCTCGACCGCCGGACCCTCTAAAAAAGGTATGCTTTAAATAAAGCCGCGTCCGGGTAGCATAATATTTTACGAAAATCAACACCCGTAATATCTGTTGCAAACCTTATCGAATATTAATTCGTACTAGCTATATATAAGCATTTGGTATATACTAAATCCATTTCTTCTCCTCCGCCTAGACCAGCTTCGCAATACGTTCGCTATGGTTGGCTATCGTAGGTCTAGCCGACGAATATTATTGAATCTTCTGCCGATAGAAATCCTGTTCGCTAATACTCGAATGCCGCTCGCCGGTATTTAAATCTGCTAAAGCGAACTTGGGCTGATCGTCACGATCACTATCGATAGGATTATTGCATTCGTCAGGTTTAAAATCAGATTTCGACCCTAATTCCGATTCAGATTCCGACTCGAAAGCCTTATAGGAGTCTGAGCTATTTATGTCTGGATTGTTAATACGGTCATCTATATCGTATAAAGGTCTGTTCTGCGGAATAGGTCGAATAGATATAGCAGGACGCCTGATAACTAAGCGCTGGTGAGCTCTGCGCGGGTGGTCCATATCCGGTGGTAAATAGCCAAACCAAGCAAAAAAGGAAGATTGAAGTTTAGCGGCTAATGTCTAAAAGTCTTATGGGTCTATATTCGCGTGAGAAAGCTATGCAAAACGCGATAATATAGGTTTGTGTATGCTTATTCCGCGTAAACAACCAAGCCGCAATTCATACCAATCTGGCTTTAATACGCAGGTTAGCATTATGCATATTCAAACTCAAATTGGTCCACCCTCAACTGCCATCTAGTTAATATTCCAAGATCTTGTTACTCGTAAACGCATAGCGGAAAACGGAGTACCTCAGGGTCAAAAGGGAAGGCGAGGTAAAGGTGAGGAAGGCGAAAACGCGAAACGGTAAACAAAGAGTACCTAGGTACAGCTAGTGGACATTTCTCTTCACGATTTGACCCACTTGCCCGCATACGCACAAACTATACTACAACTTCAAATTCCTACAACACACACAATTCATATACAATTCAAAAACGGAAATTTCGAAATACTTCTTTATATAATACTCTTTAATAATAGATATACCAACCATTAGCTTTACGGCATACCCGCAGCCGATTCAGAATACTTTCTATCAAACGCGCTACAAAACCGTCCTCTATATTATCCTATACGTCTTAGATCAAACTCCACGCATAAGCTTAATAAACTTTATTATTTTTAAAAACAGCGAAATTAGGCTCCAATCTATAGATCTGCCGCTTCAATTCTTCCCAAATATATTCAATAGGGTTGAGATCCGGACTATAGGAGGGCTAATAGATCATCCAAATACTATAAAACTCTAGGAAAGCTTTAATAGCATCGGAAATATAAATCCTCGCGTTATCTTATATCTAAAAATCGCCAAAGCTATAAAACGGAAATAAACCTTCCTCTAAGACTTCTTAATAGCTCTTTGATATAACTCCTTGGTATTTAGCATCCGGATCGCCTTTGCAAAAGATCAATTTGCCCTTGCCTCCCTCTATGCCGTCTAACCAGATCATTCCCTATACCATCTAATTAATCCGGGGCCCGGAATATACGGTAGGTTCAATTGCCTACTTCTCGTAGCGTTAAGAGGACAATCGCGTTACAAATTAGCCCGGGTTAAAAGGCGAATTCTAAACCGTATATTCGTCCGTAAATATACACCGTATTAACTATTTAATTCTAGCCGCATCTTTAAGCTAATACATATAAAAATTACGGCGTTCGATAGCGTCTTTCTCCTCTAAGAGGATCTATTTTATCTTCCTCTATTTATTTCGGCTATAGCGGTGGAGAATCCGCTTTATAATCTTCCCGGAGATAGCGAAGCCGGCGGCGGCGGTAAGGGCGGTATAAGAGTATTCGGGGTATTTTACGGCCAGAAACACTAACCTATGCTCTACGCAGAAGATTGTTCTATACTTTCTTAGCCTTCTCGGTGCCGTTTAAATAATGTTTATGGCCGTGGCTTTGGCGACGATCGAACGTATGGTGGACTCGTTGCCAGCTTTAAAGATATCCACCAACTCGGCGAGTAAAATACCCGTCAAATAAGCAGAAACGATAGCCGCACGGGCTTCAGCCGTATATTCCCCATTGGGCCGACGGTTGGCGGACAACTTTATACCAAAAGATCGGAGAGTTGCCATAGAAAATTATTATAGAAGGAAGAAAATTCATAGCGGGTATGCGTCGCGTGAAGTCGCGTTATGCGGGCAAGTGGGTCAAATCGTGAAGAGAAAAGTCCACTGACTGTACCTAGCTAGCCCCTGCATATTGAACGGGGAAGGCGGTGAGAGTAAGGAGGTTCGGCTCTCCGTTTCCCGTACGCCCGCCCACCTACTTAAGTACAACAGGCATGCCGGTGCGGCCCACCTGGGCACCTGGGCACTTACCTATATATTCCGTTTCCCGCTCTACCTAAGCACTGGTGCAATTTGGTAGGGAGTGGGCGCGCTCAGGAGCGGAAAACGGTGTAAGAAGGTACCTAGGTAAAGAAGGCGGTGTGTGATTCCCGCTTATACTGAAACTAGGAGCGCCCGGGCGGTCGACGTATACGATTGCCCGAAAAAGGGCGCTAAAAGGCGGGGTAAGCTGGGAAGATGCGGGGTAAGCTTTACATTGAAAAGTTTAAACTCGCTACACTACTTACTATTAGTATTAATTAAGAAGCCGAGGACGTTATAGATATGTCCGTTTGGATTAATTTTAATTGGAAGGATAGTAAATTAGACGGGAAATCAACCTATGGTTTTACGATAGTTGTGGACGATTCTTTAACGGTTGTTTGGAAATCTAGATTTTTTGGTAAAATGATAAATAGCATTATAATTGCCGAATATCACGATATTACTAAAAACGCATTTTCGTTATTATGGTTTATTAATTTATTTATAGAATTATATATCAATATACGTTTTAGTATCAAATGTGATAACGCTAGTATAGTGAAGCTTATTAAGAACCCCGAGTTCTATTAACGGATTGGCCATATACCTTTAGACGAGTTGTTTGTACAAGATGAGGTTAAGAGCAGTTGGATCAAAATGGATTGGATTTTAATAGAGCTTTAGAGGGCTGATGGGCTTACCAAACCTTTGAACGGGCTTTAGTATAGTGTTTTAACGGTTAGGTTTGGAGTGATGAAGATTTGAGGGTTGGAAATTATTGTTTTATATAAAATTGGCGATGTATCTTTTTGTTGTTTTTTTATTGTTTTTCCTATTATTTTTTTTTATATTATAATAATATTATTATTAATAGCGTTATATAATTGATAGCTGAATCGAGAGTATCGGTTTAAAGGGAGGTGTTGAGAATGCCCCGGTTCTCCCGATTAGGAAGCCACGATATTTCCGGCATATTGGATGGAAATAATAGACGCCGTTGTGGGTATTTAGGTCTTCGAGAACGGCCTTTTCAAATAAGAGGAATCGGATATTCCGGCTGTGCCACTCGAGGAGTTGGTTTTGGTGAGGATCGTGTGGGCTATATATACTGAGGTGGTCCTGCGAGAAAATAGCAGTTAGTCTTTTGGATCTGTATACGAATTCAACACTCTTTTGATCCCTCACCTATTTCAACACAATGTAGCTGGAGGACTCCATGTGTCCATGTTTGGGAGGAGCTTATTACAGTTAGACAAAACATGGTCTAATAATTGCAGCCAGCACTTCAGGATGAAAGCGACCTCAGGATGCTTACCTACTATCTTCATCTTCACTGATCAGAAGGCATGAACCCTGAAAATATTTACTTATTCTTCCATGGAGCTGGAGCCCTTGGCCCTCTGCACATTGTAGCCACTTCTCAAGCCCCTCATGTTTCCCAGGCAACATGTCCAGTAACGCCAATGATGCCCTTGTAATTAGATGCCTGCCCGGATATCAAATCTGGAAGGCACGTTGCTGAGCAATGCTAGGCAGTCACCATATGGATGTGAGCCGCTGATGCAATAGCTTACAAAACACCAGATGGTAACACATGAGTTGAGAGGCACAGAATCCGCAAAATTGACAATTGGACCACTGGCACCCTTGCAACAGCTTGGCCCGTTGACCCCTACAGGGTCTACCAACACCATTATATCTCCCAGCTCTCAGCGCTGCCAGCTCTGCATCACAGCAACAACAGCTAGACTCATCCCATACTCTCCATCAACTCTATGACAATGTGCCAGTACCGGATGTCCTAGAACACCAGATGCCGTCCAGATCATCAGATTCACCATGGACACTCTATTCATATCAAAGTGCAAATTTAAGACAGTCATTCCAGACCTCACCAGCCTTGGCTATGTCCTCATCAAAGACACCCCAGAGGAGTCGCAGATTGAGCCCGGCTTTGAGACCTGGAACATCTATTACTCTGGAAGGATGGACGCCCTCATCGATAACATGTAAGCCACCTCTCCTTCATCTTCATCTATCACTGGTCGGCATGCTGACCACTCCACTCCCACCAAATCCAGTGGCTGGCCCAGCCAAGACACCAAGCTAGGCTGTGTATGGCTGCCCATGCTATACAACAAGGGAGATCCAGATATACCCATCCACCCAGGTGACACCAACCCCAACAAGGTCCCGCTGCGGGACATTATCCTCAGCTTCTGGCAGTCCAAGACCGGTCGCAGCGTGCGTGAGCTCTCGAGCTTCATGTACGGCCAGGTCGAGGAGCATAACACCGTCGTCGCCGTTGAGAAAGCGTACAAGGTGATGGGGCTGGCCTTTGACCACTCAGAAAGCATATATAATCAGAAGGGGAGGAAGGGGCAGAAGAGGGCGCTCAAGATTCTGTGTGAGTCTAAGATCATTTGCCATTGCAGTAATACTGACTGACTGAATTGCCCACAACAGCGAGATGTGCGTTCGCGCGGGGTCTGAAGAAGCTGTCGAGGGAGTACGCGGAGTTCAAAGGTCGGCAGATTAAGGGTTTCGAGATCTTGTTCCCAGTGAACGCTGATGGGAAGGAGGACACTTCGTATGGTTGGGACCTAACCATTCATCTCACCTTGTGAATCGGTGCTCTGGTCTCGCGCGCGCCGTTCTCACGCTGCTGTCTGATCAACACGAACAGCATTTCGGGGTAAAGACAGCGAGGAAGAACTCGGCTGGGCAGACGAAGAACCAAGAATATACTGATAAGTGTGCACCAGAGTCACAACTTCACTAGGAATGCTGAAAGTTCTGCCCAGGTTGGCACAGCACGAAAGTGTACGGAATATTGGCTATTTTGTGTCGCAGGGACACA
The DNA here is from genome assembly GCA_003671545.1 of Ophiognomonia clavigignenti-juglandacearum. Classification (NCBI taxonomy): domain Eukaryota; kingdom Fungi; phylum Ascomycota; class Sordariomycetes; order Diaporthales; family Gnomoniaceae; genus Ophiognomonia; species Ophiognomonia clavigignenti-juglandacearum. Next base: position 10,379 of record PYFS01002412.1, on the reverse strand, counting down.
GCCATCCATAAATAGAAGCAGAACGCTCAGTCATACACTCCGATGATCTCGCCAACAACACTTCTGAAAGTACCTTTCGGGTCGAACGACTCCCTGACGGCTTTGAAGCGGACAATGTTCTACCCAAGGTCAGCAAACAGTGATCAGGGGGAAGAGGGTCAGGAACATACACTCGGGTCAAGGTTTTTCAAGGTCTGGCCGTATATCTCCCTCGTGTTCTTAGTCCAGTGAGGTCTGCATGGGAACTCATTGATGAGAGTCGTGGACAGGTTTGCATCTGAGGAAACAGTCAGTTGCGTTTCACGTGTACTTGTCGAGGAAGGGCGACGCTATTTTGGCTGTGTAACGGGGCCTGCGTTGCCGGCAGGTGGAATAATGTCCGTAGCAGGTATTCCACGGTCGGTACCCCATGGCAGGTATGTCTCGTATATTTCAATGCTGGTGGGGAAGAAGCTCTCCACGCAGTCAAATCGGCCCGGCACACAGTTCAAAAGTTCCACCCGCCAAGAAAGTCTGTACTTACAAAAGGGCTCGTTGAACCGAAGATGATCTCCCAAATTAGGCCTGAAGGTAGGAAAGTCGAGCATGATGGCGCCCTTGCTCCAATCAGCCCCATCCGATGTGTTGACCGTCGCCTGTCCCAGGAAGTCGTAATTCGGCGACGCAAACTTGATGTTGATCCCGCTCCGGTACGTAGACGTCATGTTGATCAGATACTGCGTGAACTGCGCATCAAACAGCTCCCGCGCCCTCTTCAGCATGTCGTTCGCAATCGTCACGGGGAACGCCAGCTCCATGGTGTACCCGTGCAGGTTCTCGTCCCACTCGGTCGACTGGCCGGGCCACAGCCCCCCGATGAGCACGTCGTAGTTGTACCCCGTGACGGGCCACTCGGTCAGGGCCGCGTCCGTGTCGCTGGCGTGGAAGTTGGGCTTGTCCCAGATGTCGAAGAAGATGGCCTCGGCGATCCAGTTGGACGTCTCGAGCGCCTTGCCGGTTTCCAGGAGGGCTAGCGCTGCTGCGGCTTCGATGCCGGTGATGGAGAAGGTGGATTGCAGACCGAGCTGGTTGGGCATGTCGGGGGTGGCGTAGCCATAGGTTCGGTAGTGGAACTTGCGCAAGAAGGGCCACCACTGGTAAGGAGGATCGTTAGTTTGAGATTGTCAGGAGCCGCTTGGTTGGACACTCACCCAGAAGTTCGCCGTGATATAGGGAGAGATCATGCCGTAGATATCGCCGTTGAGAACCTCGTCCTCGTCCAAGCTGTCCTCGTCAGCACTCGGCCATTGCTCTTGTACAAAGACCAAACTTACGCAGTCTGATTTGCCCACAGCACAGTCTCAGGGTAAATTCTCATCTTCAACCTGGCGATAATCCCCAACAATCCCAACGACGTCGACGCAGCAAGCCACTCATCGTCACTCTCATCCCTGACCACCGTCCTAATCGTCCCCTCCCCATCCACAATATCCATCTCCAGCACCCCGCCCACAACCACCGCATACGACCCTAGCGAGCTGCGATGCGCGCCCATCGCCACGCTCCCGCCGAGCGTGATGTTCCAGTTGACCAGGCCGGTGCCGATGTTCGCGCCGCGCTCGTGCAGGAAGTCCGCGAGCTGGAAGAACGTGACGCCGCCCTCGACGACGACCGTACCCGTTGCCGCGCCCGCGGGCAGGCTGAAGTCCGTGATGGCGTTCACGCCCTCGGTGCGGATGATCTCGGTCGGCACGTCCGCGCACATCGTGTCGTACCACATGTGGCCCTTGCCGCTGGCGCGGACGTTGGTGCCTGCTGCGGCGGCGGCTTTCACGATCGACACGACTGGGAGAGGGGGAGAGGGGGGAGGCGCGCTGTCAGTGTTTGGTCATGCGCGGAGAGAGGTGTGAAGAGGGTGCGCTCAAGAACTCACTCTCATCAACGCTGGTGGCGTTGTGCACGACGGTGACATTGTAGCATGTTGGGAAGCCGGCGCCGTCAAACGAGTTGAATTCAGCGGCTTGCACGTGTGTCGCTGTGGCGAGTGCCAGCACGGCGAGGCTCCAGGACGATCTCATGTTGGCTGGAAAGAGCGTTGAACCTCTAAAAGATGCAGATGAGACACAGTGAAGCAGTAATTTCCAGCATACGGAGCGACTTTTCAATAAGTATTTAATTGCACAGGCTTTGCGAAAGTGCCCCTAGGATCTAAGATCTTGAGTCCTACCTCGTGTTACACCATCTCCATCACGCGTACCCTGAGCCGCCGATTCGGTACTCCCTTGGGACAGCATCTTGACCCGCGGGAGCCGTTCATGTCATGGCCGCGGATGATAGAAGCCGTTCCTGGCAGGTGAGTAGGACAAAGCAGGGAAATTTGGGTCAATGCTATAAAGTGCGCTCGGGATAGCTAGCAATAGCATCGCATGCCAAGCAACGCACTGGTTGGGGGAGACGCAACATCGCGTGCGGAGATCCCTGACCGTCCCATCGCAGTGTGTGCTCAGTCCGAGGTTTGTATTGGTTGGCGGGAAGATGTGTGCGAAATGACCTGCACTGCGGGACCGGTATTTGCTTTTTGGGGATCCATGGACGACGCCTCTTTTGGAGTGTCACGGAATATCTACTGTAACGCCCGGGTGCGCTGCCTCTCAAGGGTCCTCCAATCTGCCTGGCGGCGTGAGGAATAGTGCAACCTGCCCGGCGTCTTTGATGGTGTACGGGGTATGACGAGATCTTACCCAAGCAGAACATGGCGAGAAGGCCATTACTTTGCAGGAAGTGGCCTGCGGGACCCGAGCCTGGCTTTGTCCATAGTATCGTGCCTTGTTTGGCATTTGCGTGTGTCTGCACTCTCGGCTGGGCCGCCTAGCGAAAATGGAACTACGCAGCAGGAATATCCAAAGAAGATCTGCCTTGAGAAACCTGCAGAGGAATACGGTTCCTCGCTGCCCGGCGACAAGACTGTCCCAGTATCTTCCTTCAGTACATTGATTCCATGGGTTGGCATCTTGTAGCCCGATCAGCTGCGAGGTTTCACAAACCCAGGTCATGATGATGCTCTCAACTCAAAAGTGCTGGCACCGTAATATTACGAGCAAAAAAAAAAAAAAAAAAAAACCGACCCAGTCGGTCATCTTGATATTAAGAAGTCAGAATTGCCATCCTCACCAAACAATCATTAGTGAACAACAAGAAGCCTTGGCAATCGATGGTGGCGCAAGATCACTATTTGCTCAGAAACCTGGGCAATTCCGCATGCTGCGTGCGGTGTCGTGGTGATGAGTGATCACGCCGACCAGAGAGCCAGGCGAAAGCTGCGCCGATCGCATAGTAATCCGAGTTTCGAATATGCGAGTACTGGTCGCAGCGAGGCATCTGGTACAGCATGATATATCAGTATAAAAGTAATATTCGAACCCCAAGAATTCCAGTGACCGAGACGTTTGCCCGCGGACCAGCTTCGCAACAGCTCAATCCACCCACAGCACCAGACCCAGTCCTCATTACCTGCGCCTCTATCATCAAAATGCCTTCCAAATACGCCGGCGCCATTCCTCAGTGGCTCGAGAACAACAAGACCTACGTCAAGGAGGTCTTTCCAACCCTGCCGCCACCGTGGCAGATGGCCGAACAACGCAAGCTCGTCACCGACGACGCTAGCATTGTCCGTAAGTTCTCCACCCAATGTCGCTTTTACTTCCTCTCCACGTCAGGCTTTGCTCTTGCTGATGAGAACCACCACCACATTCCACAGTGACTTGTCTCGACCCCCGCTGCGTGCCCGAGAACTTCTTTGGCCCGAATTTCCGCGGTCCCGTCTTCCGCAACGCCGGGGGACGGGCGACAGACGACGCGATCCGCAGCTTCGCCCTGCTGCGCGGCTTGGCGGACATGAAGTCGGTGGTGGTCATTCACCACACTGGCACGCTGCCCTTTCCCCTCTCCTTCCCTTTTCCGCCTGCTTCTCGATGCTGATGAATTGCCTCCAGACTGCGGTATGATGCATGTGACCGCGAAGGAGGTCGTGGACAAGGCCGGCGAGAACGGCGAGGCGGCAAAGGCTGCGACTGAAAAGATCGAGTGGGGATTATTCACTCGTGACAAGCTAGAGCAGTCGATTAAGGAGGATGTCCGTTTGCTGAAGCAGGCGCCTGCGTTGACGGGGATGAATGTGTATGGGTTTAAATTGGATACCTTCACTGGGGAGGTAGAGCCCGTCGAAGAGTAGGCCCTGTCCTGCTGTGGTAGGCGATGATTCGATAACGAGGATGTATTAAATAATCTTAGGCTGTTTGTTTTCTTGCCATAATTGATGTCCCATGATCCAGCATGTCGGTCTATCACGCATGTATAAGTTCATCGACAGGGTAGATCATGGCCACAGGCCAGCTGCTCTTGACCACACAGATCAGCGATCCGAGCGGAAGCATCATTTCCGCTCTGAATTCCGCGCTGCAATCCTCGCACTCCTTCTCAGACCAGTGACAGGCGGCGCAGCAGTGGCGATCTTCGTTTTCCTGGCTGCCGCCGCCTTCTTCTCGACCTTCTGTTTTCCCTTTTCCTGGGCAGCAGCACGTACTCCTTGTGCTGGCGACAGAGCTGCCTTCGGCGGTCTCCCTCGCCGCTTCTGGCCAGCGGTGACAGCCTTAGGTGAAATTTTATCCTGCGCTGAGGCCGGTTGTGACTTCTTGGGTGGTCGGCCCCTCGGCTTCTTAGTGGCGTTTGTGCCGGGAGTGGTTTTGGTGGCCTCTTGTCTTGGCTCCGTGACCTGCTCCTCCTCTTCGACAGGAGCCGTCTTTGCAGTGGCCTTGCCACGCTGTAACTTGGGACGTTTACCAGGAGGCTGGCTGGTTGATGGTCCCGATGTGAGCTCACGCTTGCCACTGTCGCGTTTGGCCCTCTTGGGCGCAGGTGCAGTATCATCCCGTACCCCGCCCCTAGAGGAGCCTAGCGTCAAGTCAGCCTCTGGAGCGTCGTTGTTGCGGGTCCTTTTGCGTCCCTGCTGCTGTTGCGGCGGTTCGACAGGTGGTGGGCTGCCAGACCCGAAGCTGAAGAATTGACCCCCGATATCGGCAGCCCTTCTTGTGTGGTCGATCTCCCATTGCAGTTTTTCTGGCACAACGCGGAGCTGTTCGCTGAGTTGTGGTGAGTCCTGGAAGATGGGCCCGTTACCCAGGCCCCTCTCCTCTCGCAGCGCCGCGACTTCTGCACGTATGCTCAAGATGTGCTCCAGAAAGGTGGCGCGAGATCTGAAGCACCAACCACGCCTGACGATCTCTATCGGTGCAAAGCCAGCTGCCTCGTTTTTGCTCAACTCTAGCAGCAAAAAGCGGAGGTATTCGGTTCGTAGAAAAAGTTGGTCCATCTCAAGGACTGGCGACAAAGGTGGGAGTGAGCCCCCAGCGGCCTCGTTCCGTTTCTCCCACTCATCCCGCATCCAGTTGAGAAATCGCTCCCAAGCCTGTAACTCACTGTGAAAGTGATTCTTTTCCATCCTAGTAAAGTGGCGATAGTACTGCGCATCGAGAGTGTTCTGGCCGGTGTGCGGCGGTATCAGCGTGATGCGTTTCTCTTCGCGTTCTCTGCTGTACTCGGCAATGGGGCGTGTAGGCTTCCCACCGAGCGCTATTATATGTTCACGAAGCTCTTCTGCCCATCGAAGAACTCCATCCGGCCCAATGTCTATGGAGATGCTGGATGCATGGGACTCGACATCTGACATGGCATCATCTGCAGGCTCTGGTCCATCCTTCAAGCTGCCGTTTCTGTGGACCATAGGGGAGCCTTGCTGTCGAGGCGAATCTCCAGGAAGCCCTGGCATATTGGCTGTACGTGTGACTCGGGACCTGTCGAAGTCTGAGTAAGTCTTGGGATAGTCCAAAAAGAATATTGGGGTCTCCAATTGACCGTTAGGCGCTGTTGCAATGGCAAAGGATGAGGTCGAGAAAACCGTCAGACTCGGTTCACGGCGCGTAATGAATGTTGGTGATGGGCCGCCGCAGCATCGCAGGGATGTCCTGATTTCTTGGCCCCTGACTGGACAGATCCAGCGGGGGCCGGGGAGATCGGCCCGGCCCTACCAGGTAGTCTACGATTGGCGCGGCCAGCGTTAACGCTACATGTACAGTAAGTACTCTTTTCATGAACCCTGTCATCTCTGTCAACACGATGGGCAACTGTGCAGCAAAGGACAAGTTCTTGCGAGAGCCTCAACCGCTGCTCTTCCTCTCCGACTTTTCCAGGTTATTCTTAGGGTAAGCCTAAGCGCTGGAGACGGCCTGTCGGTGTGAGGCGCTCACGAGAAATTCCGACCAGCTAGAGTGAAGAACGTTATCTTAGGCGCTTGCCACGACACCTTCAGAAATTCAACCCCGCGTCTATTTCTATCGACTTGCAGTCACCAAATGAGCTGACAGCTCAAGCCGCAGTGCTGTCAACTTCATGCATGAAGGGTCGTATTCTGCAATGAATGAAACAGGCCAGGGCGAGCCAGCAGGCCTCCTAGGCAGCCCTGCGGCACAGCCCCAGAGCCTTATAGTTGTGTGTTAAGTGAGCATTGTGAGGAGCTATGTTATATGTCGGGTGCCCCTCGATGCAGCCCATACCACTTCTCTTCCCTCAGTCCGCTTTCTGGCCCTGCCCATCATCGACTCCAGCTCCCCCGTCAACAGCGCTGCCCGTCAAAGACTGCCCGGTGCACGCGCTAGTTCGCACGTGCTTGAATCATAGACACCATGAAGAAGAAGAGGCAGAGCAAGCTGCACCTGGCCCAAGCGACTGATCAAAGTCAATCTACTGACCTGACTGATATTGTGAAAGTCAGGGGTCGCTCTGTTTGGTTCGATGACAAACACCATGGACGCTTCAAGAGAGGCCACCCGAATCAGGGGGACGGAGCAGAAGTTACTAACCTTGTCCTAACCTTCTTGTCTCCCCCAAGGAATGTCAGTCACCATTTTCTGTTCCTCCCCTTGAACAGGCTCGGCCTGTGCTGACCGACGACCATTATCATAGGGCTCGCCTTGGTACACCATCGGCCGCAGAGATAGAGCTGACCTTCGCATCCAAGATTCGGACGTCAGCAAAACCCACCTCAAATTGGGATTCGACAAATGGGGCCAAGTTGTAATCAGAGACACATCCGGAGGAGGAAGAGGTTGCGACTTGACGTACGTCAGGAACACGAAAGACGAAGTGATACAACACCCGACCGGAAGCCAAGGCAACGTGAAAGATCCTCCGACGTGGGTCATTCCTGTTGGGTGGACCCTGCACGTATGGATGGGCGAGTGTCAGTACGAGTTGTCTTTCACGGTACCAGACCACTCAGGCCACATGGCCCAATACCGGCAACATCTCACGGCATTCTTGACAGCCCAAAACAACCCACCAGACTTCGACTTGGATGGCCTAAATATCGGCCAGGACCAATCCTTGACGACAGGTCTTTTTGAGGAAGCGAGAGATCAAGTGCGGCATCAAAAAAAAGGCCGCTACGCATGGATTTCCGAAGGACAGAAAATCGGCAAAGGCGGCCAGTCAGAGGTTTACATGTTCTTCAACACAACCAACTGGTGTCAATGCGCTGGCAAGCGCTTCAGAAAGGACGAAGCATTTGAGCTCGAATATGAGATCATGCGAAAGGTCGAACACCAACACATCGTCCGGTACATCGACGTCCAGAAACCGGTGGGGATCGCACCTGGGATAGTGATTATGGAGTACATGCCATTGGGAGATGTGAAAGGCTACCAGTACGACAACCAGAACGGGCCAAACAGGTTCACCGAACTTGAGATCATCCAGATCCTTTACCAAGTAGCTCAGGCATTGGAGTACCTGCACGATATGAACATCATTCACCGCGATCTCAAACCTGAAAACATCCTCATGCGAACACGAAATCCTGTCAACGTCGTCGTGACCGATTTCGGATATTCCAAGGAGCCCGACGATACATCCAGGATGTCCACACTCGTGGGCACAGAGCCCTACATGGCACCTGAGGTAATGGCTACCAGTCCCGGAAAGATCGGTCGTCACATCACATACACGAAGAGCGCAGACATCTGGTCACTCGCTATGACGGCACTCATACTGCGACGTCAAGACGTATCACCCCCGGCAATTCCTCAGAACGGCATGAGCTTCGCCTGGAACATGAACAAGTATTTTCGCAGATACGCGGGTGGTCGTGGGAATGAGGAGTTTGAAGACTTGCTCTGCGACATGCTCGAATGGGACCCGCTCAACCGTCCCGACGCGACTGACTGCGTGGAGCGACTTCGAAACTTGCTGCCGGAAGAAGCACGCTCTGTCAGCGTGCCACAGAGTGGAGCTGATCCCAGCAGCATTGAAACGAAAGATCCAGCCGAAGGCGTCACACACGTTGACCTGGCACCAGCGCAAACGCGGCGCATCAAGCGCGGGGCCTCGGACATATCCACACTGATGCCGCCATCCAAAAGGGCGAACATCGCCGGTGGCTCGCTGGGCGAGCAGAGCACTCGACAGTCTGACTTAGATGGAGTCAATGAGACGCAGGCAAGTGTCTCCTCCAGCGCTTGGTCGATGATGACAGATGACCTCGCAATGGAGTTGGATCAGGAACTCGCCATGGAGTTGGATCGGGCGGTCGACAGAAGGAAAGGGAAGGGTCTTGGGCCCATCGAGACGTTACGGAGGTCCGCGAGAATCCGCGCCCAGAAGCAGGGCCTTAGCATCGGCGCTCCCTCGTCAAGCACACCGGCATCTAAGAGCTCGACAACGGGACCATCAGGAATAGCTGCAGCTGACGGGCGCGACAGGGCGAGCCTTGAAAAGTAAAGGGAAAAAATAGTCTGATTACACAGCCAACGACATGACGAGAACCCACCATTGCCTTGGAATCTTTTCGTTCATCTTTCATCTTTAGGTAATAGTTGTGTGGTGGTCGTCTTTGGGTGTTTATCTTTGGGTAGTCGTCTTTGAGTGGGCGATAATAAAATCGTGGCCTGGAGTGTCTGGGTCTGGTCACAAAGGAATACGTGGTCGTGCCTGGTTGCGGCACGGTTGATCAACCAGCATCAAGTGCAGCCAAGATGCGAAGATGATCTTTGCGCTCTCGGTATCTAATTTGCGAATCATGATTTCAGTTTTGACTAAAATCGCCGCCCCTGCCTACCGAGTGGCTACCTCGGTGGTAAGCTGCTCAGTACTAAGTATATATTTAAGGACCGCAGCCTTCAGTGTGCCGGGTGTGACGCAGACATGAAAGACCTCGCGCGAACCAATAGTAACCCAGTGTTGGCTCTTGCCAACACGTTCGAGGAGAGTGTGCAGAGCCCAAGTCATATGTGTCTCTAGTTCTGCGCAACCGTCCTCCATCATTGCAGCTAGTTTGCAGTCCCGCTGCAAGATTTTCGCCCACGCTAAAAAGCATGGATCAGCTATCGAAGGGCAGCATGCTCATCTATCAGGCAGCCATCGCCACCGCCGCTGCTTTATGCATTACACTGGCAGTGTATAGGCTCTATTTCAACCCGCTCGCGGCCTTTCCTGGGCCCAATCTGGCTGCCATCACTGATTTCTACGAAGTTTACTACGATGTGGTCAAAGATGGCCAATACATATTCCAGATTGAAAGAAGCAGGAGAAATACGGCAAGATACCTCCTCGTCCGCTTGCCATCTGGACTTCATGTTGACATGAGCTACACCCAAGACCCTATTGTCCGTATTAGTGTCCAAGAGCTGCAAATAAATGACTTCGCCCATGTCAATAAACTCTACCGCCAAGATGGACTGTGGAACAAGTATTACCCTTTTGGCTACCTACCTCTTGATGCCCACACTGCACCTAGCTCCACGATTTCTACTGCAATACTTGCACAAAAAGCGCCGACAGCCTCCCAACACATATCTCTTGAGGGGTCGCTATCGCACGACGTCAAAATGTGACCGCTTCCAAAGTGCGACGTGTCTGCTAGCGGCTTTCAGAATGTGCAGCTACAGGAGCCAATTTTGACCTCGGGGCTGCGATGCGTGCCTACCAGCGGGATGTCGCTGAGATATTTATGTTGGGGAAAAAATTTTTGAGAGCCTTGAAAAGCCGGAATTACGGCAAGTGACTTGCTCTTCCAAGTCACAAGTTGGCCATTGTCAAGGAAGGCACAAGTTATCCGTGTTGAGGGCAAGTGACTTACAAATCGCAAGGCAAGTTAGTGATTTATGAGTTGTGTGATTTTGAGATCAGTTGGCTCCACAATCGACGCTACGTCGAAATATTATGGTCCGGAGCTGGGTAAGTAGGGCGGCTCCATTAGCTAGGTACGTACTATGTTTAGAAATCTCCCCCCCCCCCCCCCCCCCCCCCCCCCCCCCCCCCCCCCCCCCCCCCCAGCCCCCCCCCCCCCCCCC